>JAAGKR010002162.1:17839-102300 GCA_011419295.1 Clarias macrocephalus
TCAGGTGACCATCTATTTTCCTCTTGATTACATTCCAGAGGTGTTCAATGGGGTTTAGATCTGGAGATTGGGCTGGCATGACGGGGTCTTGATTTGGAGGTCCCAAGCAAATGCTCTTCCAGGATAATGTGGTACATGGCTTGATTCGTGCAACCTTCACAAAGGCAAATCTGCCTGATTTGCTGTCACATTCTTGATTTTCAATCACTGATTTTCCTCCACATTTCACAGGGACATTGTGGCTTGTAGGCCTCTCCAGCTCTCCAACTAACTATAATACAAGCAGGTGTTGGGTAAAGCTGAAAACTGGACTCACCAGAGGAGTCATGACCTTACACCAGTTCTCAATGGTGCAATTCCTGTGGTCTTTTGCAAACCTTAGCCTGACTCTCCTTTGAAGGGCTTGTTTTTGGTTTTGCATGATTTCAGCCCCACCTCCTGAAGTCTGATTCAAACTGTCGCCATTGCACTTCACCTCAGCTTCATTTTGCCACTAAGTTTGAAGGTCACTTGATGTCATTCTACGGTTGTTAAGTAACATTTGAATGGGTTTGTGATCATCCCTGTCAGTAGAGATTTGTTTTCATCTTCTGCCACTCTGTAGCTTTGTTGTCCCCAGTGTCTGCTGCATGACCTTGTTCGTGTGTACTGCCATCTTTGCAATTTTAGGGATGGAAAGAACCTGACACTCACTGTATCCCTATGCCAGTAAAGCCAAGATTAAACCCTTCTTTTTCTCATTCAAAAGTTTTCTTCTCATCTCTTTGGCCTCGTCAATGATCGTCCTTAAAATTCCATTACCTTTTAGGTTTCTATGAGTACTGTATTCACAACACATTGCAAGAGGAGAGTGATAATCACAGCAGTGGTTTTTATACTGTTTTTTGCATTAAGTAAGATTTGATTCAGGTGATCACCTAATCAGTACCTCATAAGGCAGAATGATGTGTGCTTGTGTTGGAATTCAGCAAACACCGGATTGAAATGATTAATAACTTATACCTATATTGTTTTATGAAAAGGAAGACAGTTAAGTAGATAAACATGTATGTTAAGCAATATTATACAACAGTTATGACCAAGTGATCTGATTGGATGAGATGCATTCCCTGAGTGCTGATAACAGACGCACCACAGGAGTTCTAATAACCACCAATTCTAACACTAACTGTTGGTCATCAACATGGGCAAAAGTGGGTTGGTACATATTGCAGTACTGAGGAGAGAGCAGCTGCCTGCCAAAACCCCATTCAAAAACAGTCACGGTAGCATTTTCAGCAATAAAGTTCATGTAATAACCTTATGTCGTCTTAACCAACACTTTATCTCTCTAATAATTTCCTCTAAGTCGTTCTGAATTCCTAAAGTGAGCTACAAAGAAGTACTGGCAAGAATGTAAAACTTTTTTCACCCCTGCTTATTATGTTCACTGTCAGTCGTAATTAGTTAGTTTCCCTAGTCATGGAAGGATATGTGTTAGCGGAGCAAAATAACTGGTTAAATAACCAAGCATATAATCTGTTCATAATACAGTATATGGTGTTTTTTTATTATGATCTGAATTATCTCACAAGGCAGCTGAGATAATTATTTTGTGCACATTTCCGAGACAAACCTATCTCAGGTTTACAAAAGTACTGTATATGATTTGCCAAATGTTTACATTTTTTCACATTTTAACAAGTTGTTTGAACAAATATGAAAACGTTCATATTTTTATTTGTGTTGATCACCTTTAATTGGAATTATCAAATTAAAAGTCTTAGACCCCAATCTACACATGCACAGAAATGTTTGGAAAATTTTGTAAAGTTTAGTCTGTACACACAAAAAAAAACTCAAAAGATTTGAAAATATCTACTTCCAAAAGAATGCAAAAAATTACAAAAAATGCACAAACACTTTGAAAACACTCCTATGAGCACACCACTGATGGCAGCTATGTTATAAAATTGACATAAAATAATAAAGATTAGAAGCATGCAGCTTGAGTGAAAGAACAGGTACAAAAATATAGGTATTGAACTGATGATGAATCCAGCTAATTATGAATAAAAGCTAAATTAAACTGATAACACTGATAACACTTTATTTAATACCAATTAGGGAACTGCAGAGCATCCAAAACTGCAAGGACAGAGAACACTATAAGTAAAAATAGTATATATACAGTATGCAGTAAGTAAATAAATAAATAAATAAATAAATATTTTTATTAGCTATGTTCCTTTCCTTTTAAAATCCCATATAAACGAGACAAATATATTTAAAGGCTGGTGAAAAAAGCGTAAAAAAATAAAAAATAAAAATAAAAAAGGTGTAAAAGGGTATTGAGTGTAGTGGGAACAATATACTTTTAACTAAGCGTAGTCTATTAGACAATTTTAGACTGTACTATATATATATATATAGTACAGACCAAAAGTCTGGACACACCTTCTGATTCAAAGAGTTTGAATTTGTATTATGGCAGGAAAAAAGCAGCTAAGTTAAGAAAAACGGATCATTACTTTAAGAAATGAAGGTCAGTCAGTCAGAAAAATTGGAAAAACTTTGAAAGTGTCCCCAAGTGTAGTTCAAAAACCATCAAGCGCTACAAAGAAACTGGCTCACATGCGGAAAAGGAAGACCAAGAGTCACCTCTGCTGCGGAGGATAAGTTCATCCGAGTCACCAGCCTCAGAAATCGCAGGTTAACAGCAGCTCAGATCAGAGAGCAGGTCAATGCCACACAGAGTTCTAGCAGCAGAAACATCTCTAGAACAACTGTTAAGAGGCCTTCATGGTAGAATATCTGCTAGGAAGCCACTGCTAAGGACAGGCAACAAGCAGAAGAGACTTGTTTCGGCTAAAGAACACAATAAAGAACACAATAAAGAAAACTCTTTGAATGAGAAGGTGTGTCCAAACTTTTGGTCTGTACTATATATAGTTTTAAAAAGAGCCAAATATATTTAAAGGATGGTGAAAAAAGTGTAAATAAACAAAAAAGTGTATTGAGTGTAGTAGGAACAATATACTTTTTACTAAGAAAGCATAGTCTAAAAAACAATTTAAATATATCATATATATATATATATATTACAAAAAAAATATGCACACATCAATAAAAGAAAAACGCATCAATATTTTAATACTAGACTTATTGCTATATGTTATATATTGATATACATTATATTATATCATTATTATTAATATTATTAATATTATATGAATATAATATACAACATACTATTTTTATTTTCCTGAAGTGTATAAACATTTTTGTGTATACATTGTGTTGCAAGGGAAAATACTGTAGCAAAGAGCAAACCAAATGTAATGCCATTTACATTAAAAAAATGCCCAAACAATAATAAACAAATACGTATGCATTGCATTGAAAATGACAAAACTTAAGAAGAAATACACCTAAGAAGCTTTAAACCTGAACACATCAATTCTATGATAACACTCCATTGATGATAGATTACAGATCAACATTGCCAGGTTCCCTGTTTCCTGGCATGAGAAGTCACACGGGTTGCACGTCTGCCCCCTACAGCGGCCGTAAAGGGCACAGAATGCACAAAGAACAAGAAAAGGCTCCACATTCCAACCCCAAAATGCCACAGAGCCTGTGCACTAGACTCGTTCACTCAATTCCCTCCCCAGGGTCTCCCAGTGCCAATCAAGGAATAATGTGCTCCATGCTTAGGACATGGTGAGCTAATCAAAAGAGTCAATGACACATTTCTGCAGTATGAAAAAAAAAAGTGTTATGAAGCAATCCCCCAATCCAATTTCTCCCCAAGCCTTTGGATTTCACACACTTTTAAGCCCTGAAATGTATGTTTAATTAGGAGTTCGTTAAAACGGATTAACACTATCTGCCACGCCTGACAATATTTAAACTGTCAGTTTATCCACGTGCAAGAAAACACGGTACAATAAATGGAAATTAGAATGTGTGCTTAGCCTACATCCAATTTTATCCGAGCGTGTTAACTACAAAAGCTTTAATTTTGCTATCATCTCACGGATCTCGCTTCGGTTGGGATTCTTTATTGAGTCTCTTCTTTGTGCAGCTGCCAAAGAAGGCCTTTGAAAAACAAATGCCTACAAAAGAAGAAAAGATTAATTTATCATTAAGGCACCCCTTAATTGAAGTCAATTCCGAGCAAACTTGAATTCAATTTCTGCTCATTACATTGAGCTTGCATCGCTCGCTGCTTGAAGGGTTCAGAGTTTATTTGGCCGTGCAGTCTGGCACAGACCAGCCACATAAGATCAGCTACACGAGAAACCAATATGAAACCCGAGCCTGAACATACATCTAAAATGAAAGGCGGACAATATTCGGTTAATAAAATGTTCACATATAATGGTGGGACAAATTAATAATCTGCAAAAGTTGACACATGCACATGCATGTCAGGATCTACCCCTTCTCCAGAATAATGTCTTACTAGCCTTTTGGGAACCTTCCACTAACATATTATTAATGTTGCTAATTAATGCTTTGCTAACCCAAACCCTAATGTGTGTATCCAACAGAAAGAAAGAAAAAACCTTCTGGATCTGTTAGTTTCTTAAATAAAAGTTTTATGAGACCTCACAAGATCAAATCTGTCAGTTATCTATAACCTTGAAGAGACATTTGGTCCCATCAAAAAAATAAACACAACAAACACACACAAACACACTCCCCCGCCCTCTCTTCTTCACATAAATGAATAATGAAGATAATAAAAGAAGTTGCTAAAATTGGGCACAATAACAGCAAAATTTCATCAAGAGCCTCGCGCTCTGATTAATCTGCTCTTGCAAATCAGCGCGTGAGGGGAGCGGCGGAGGCGCGAGGCGGGAAGCGCGTGATTAACAACGTCGGGGACCGCTGTGGCGTTCGGGCGAGCGCGCGCGTGTCTGTGTGAGCCAATGCGCATGTGCGGTCCGCACCGGACGGGCGCGCGGAGCAACTTCTCCGACTTCCTGCCGTCTCGCTGCTGTTAACCCTTTCTTCTCCAGGCAAAACCGAGTCCCGTGTATGAGTCTGTTTTTTGTTTGTTTGTTTGTTTTTTGTTACACCCTTGTTCATACAGGAATTATGGAGGAACAGAGGGGAACAGATTGTGATTGGGTTTAATGGGTTCAAAATGACCCCGCCCACTCATGGTGGCTTAGCGGCTGGCACCGTCATCTTTTACCTCCAGGGTCCTGGTTCGATTCCCACCTTGGGTCTGTGTGCATGGAGTTTGCATTTTCTCCTCCGGGTACTCCCGTTTCCTCCCACAGTCTAAAAACATGCAGATTAGGCTAATTGGTGTTCCCAAATTGCCTGTGGTGTTTCAATAAGCATGTGATGGGTTGGCACCCTGTCCGGGATGTACCCAAAGTCTCCTGGGACAGGCTCTAGACCCCCATGACCCTATACACAGAATACAGTGGTATACACAATGAGAGAGACAACCAGGGACAGGACCTTTTTACCTGTAAAATGCATTTTCAAATCCTCTCTAAATATAACCCATTTATATTTAACATATCATATAATTTAATTTAATATTTCCCTATATACAGTAGATGTGTATAAACATTATAAATTGTGAGTTATTATAGTTGTAGAGCTTCCTGTTCCCCCAGAGCACACTTGGCATTGAGGGTTGTATTGTATTAAAGCAAGTCAAGTAACATGACCGGTCAAATTTGTGAATTGTGCAATCTCTATAAAATAATAACAGGTTATGATTTCCTCAGATTTCCACTTGGACCAGGGTACCACTTGGATGGGAGACACAAATGTAGCACATAAGACAGGGATGTAGCCAGGTGATTATTCAATTCAGTTTTTATTTATATAGCGCATTTAACAATGAACATTGTCACAAACAATCATCAACAATCTTTGTAAATGAAAAGGTTTTTCTGTTTGACAAGACATCACTTTTTTTTCTTCGTTCCAATTTGTTCCAGTTGATTCACTACAAGAACACGAAGCATGAGTTTGCTATACTTTTTAAATAAAAAACTCAGTCAACAAGTTATTAATTTTAAACTGATGCCAAACACAAATGAGAACTGGATTTATCTAATTTTGCTGTTAAACTATTCACATGTAAAAATGGACCCGTATAAAACAACAACACATACAGTCCATAGTGATCTATAAGTGTACAAAAATGTGTTGACTGAAGATCAGAATGTCTGAGGGTAAAACATGTCCCTCAGTCTGCTAGTGTGTGACTTTGTATTCGTTGGAGTTTAATTCAACCTAACTAACATGTAGCTTGAAAAAAGCAAATATGCACACCTCCAGGCACCAATTTACTTAGGTATAAAAAACAGTATAACATTAAGTTATAAAGACATAAATAAAAATGAGCTATGAGGTTATTTTGTTCATGAGTCAATTTTTATAATAAATTAAAAATGGTTAAAAGTGCAATAGCAGCCATTGTTGTCAAGTCAGTCCAAATCTAACATAGTCACTTGTCTTCAGTGTTATTGTTATAATTCTCCTATGCATGGCTTTGAAAGGAACAAATTTCTTTTTCTTTTGATAATTGTTTTTCTCGCAACTTTTGCCAAGGTGTTTTGTGACCAGAGAAATCAAAGTAAGGAATTGCCATATAATTTGTGGGCAACAATCAAAAAATTCAGTCTCTGATCTTCTGCAGGTCTGTTTTGACAAAAGAGGTGGTATTACTTATCTTCTAAATCATTAAATTTGCTTAAATGTTACTAAAATTTCATTAAATGTTAAAATAGGAAGAGAGAAATCAACATGTTTGTAAGCAGAGATTGTGGATATATATCGAAGTTATTAAAGTAAAAAAAAAATAGACTCACTTCAAATTGCCTTGTAGTAGTCATACACACGTACACACAAGTCTCTCTCTCTCTCTCTCTCTCTCTCTCTCTCTCTCTCTCTCCTTGCACTAGTTTAGTCATTTAATGTTATTCCTTGATCAGATCAAATTCATATGATAATTTATCTAATAACCTTCTACAACTTCTATCTGAAAAGTAAAGATCACATTTATATACTCTGTTACACTCCTAATTAGGTTTGTGTGTAACAGTTAATGATACTGATTAGGTTAATAATCTGAGAAAACCGAACTAGATGTGGGAGGATGAGCACAGAGGACATTTCTGCTCCATGGTCTTTCTAAGGCCAGTCAAGCCATAAGGAGCCGGAAGAGAAAGCGTGCCTGCTGGAGTGCGTGAGTGTCCAACACACCACAGTGTTCCAGACCCGCTCAGTTTGTGAGATGGCCGCTAGTGCCCTTCTCCTCATTAGGTTTTGGCTCCTTCTGATCTTCCACTAATCGTTTTTGCAATGAAAAAGTTATGTCTTTTTAATCACTCGTCGTTTTATATTTATTCCGTTTCTATGATTAAGAGCTGAAATCATCATTAGTCATAATTGCAGCAGAAATGAGGCAGAATTATGCATGTGGTACAAGGCGCCTCCCGCCCCCTGCATCTCCATAATCAGAAAGACAACAAATGAAAAAAACAACAGATGGGCGATGAGAACGGGCTCAATGTGTGAGTTCTCAGATGCCGTTCGCTCAAGTGCGATTCAGTACTATGAGTCACAGTGAGAGAGAGAGAGAGAGAACAGACATCAAATTTAAAAAATCTCTCTCTCTCTCTCTCTCTCTCTCTCTCTCTCTCACACACATCCCTTTTGAACTGGAACCAGTCTGTCTGTTTGATGTGACAAAACAGATAATAATATCTCAACTGCTGAATCCTCGACACAAGTTACACAAGATATTAATAAAGATACCGCGATACGACAATTACAGCAAACTCCAGATAAAACAAACAAGTTCAGCAGGAAATGAACCTCTAAACACCTGAGAGATAGTCATCATTGTATTATGGTGTCAATCAGCCTTCTCTTTTATCACCCCTAAAATAAAAGATTGCTCCTTACCTTCATAATTAGAAAAGAAGGACAGTAAAAAATGAGCATTTACTCAAGAAGAGCACTGGTGAAGTTCTACTGGAATGTTTTGTACTGTAATATAATCAATCATTTATGGATAATTGCTTCTCGGGTTAATTTAGTATTCTAAGACATTGAAACTGAAAAACGTACATTTAATTAGGTTTCATTTAATTAGGTTTAGTTACTGGTGTATTGAACATACAGTCTGGCATTTGCATGAGTTTGGAATAAAATATGAAACGCTAAATTGCAAATAAGATCATCTCATTTAGGGAGATGCATATGAGTGCTCTGATTAGCCCTGACCGCTTTTGATTATTTCTTACATTACTTTTAATACCCTTAGATAAATGCTGCATTTTTTTTTTTCTGTTTTATCCTGTGTTATCTGATCCAGTGTTCTTCATGAAACTTAGTTGGATTGTTTTTAAGATTAATCTGTGTGTTCTGTGGTGTTTATAATAATAATAATAATAATAATAATAATTATTATTATTATTATTATTATTATTATTATTATTATTATTGTTATTATTATACATCTTCATTGATTTACATCTATTACTTACATTTTACATATATTTCTCCTGCAGTTAAACTCCTCATTAATAAGTTGGAAGTCCACACGAAGGTCACCCAAAGGTTGTCAAGCCTAGGAGGTGAGAATACTCTGGATGCCATGTCTTGGTCTGTCCTCTTGTCTCCCTGTGGTGTCCATCATCAAATACAACCTCCGATCTGTCCAGTGAGGCATTAATGCCTTCCATGTCATTAGCCCCATAATCCCTGCACTCATTAGTGCATTAATCAAGGCTATGAACATCTGCGAGCACTGGAGATCCATGTTAACACAAAGCACGCTTGTACAAATGACACTTTCCCTTATTCAATGGCAACAGCCTCCCTCAAGCGGCCTGAAGACCCGCCGTGGCTTTTTTTTACCCCTCGAGCCAGTGCAACACAAATTAGCGATGCCTCACTTTATCCAGAGACATCATCTGATTTTAACCTCCTCTGTCCAATTAACGAAATGTAGGTTGGGAAATAAATGGCAGACGCCGGGGCAAATTAATTATGTGTCCAGCAAGATGTTAGGCATGCCGAGCTGCCGTTGGAGGCCCGGGCAGTCTGTGTATGCCATATGGCTGGTGTGAGTGTGGCCATGTTTTGGGGGGGGGGGGGGGGGGTAGAAGATAAAAACCCCTCAGATTCTCACAGATACTTCTACAGAAACTAACTCTCCATTAGCAGGAATCCACTGCAAATACTGTGACTTGTAACAATGAAAATTTGGGGGTTTGCGGAAGCCTGTTGGAAATTTATTTATAATAAAAACTATATCATGTATAGGATTTTAGAGAGTTTTTATTATTATTATTATTATTATTATTATTATTATTATTATTATTATTTCTTTAAGTATTTCTAAAACTAAATGTCAAATTAGAAGCGTAGTGATTTACTGAGCAACTGCACCCTCTATAGGCAAAGAGTGAACAAGGAGCTCAGTTCTCACCATTTTATTTTTCAAACCCATTGAAATTGAAATGTTACTTGACTTTATACAATATTACTGTGTTTTGTGTGAATACAAATAAATACAGCTTCTGGTCTTTACTCCCAAAATGATATGCCTCACATACAGAGCTCTACACACCAGGAATAAGAATATACAGTATGTTACTGTAAAACCTTAAAAACCAGAATTTACACTTTTCCTTAAGCCAAACATTTTGTAAGCCAAGACAAGTCACTGTAAATAGCTGCTTTATTTCTTCACCGGAGATTATGTAGTTCAGATTTTTCCAAAGTATGGGCCACGGCTCCCTGGTGTGCCATGAAGGTACTGTATGTGGAATGTGAGAGGACATTTATGATAAATACATTTGTTTTTTAATAGTATTACATTTTAGTCAGCACAGTGCTTTAGTGGTGAGCACTGTCGCCTTACACCTCCAGGGTCCAGGTTCGACTTCAACCTGTGGGTCTGTGTGCATGGAGTTTGGGTGTTCTCTCTGTGCTTGGCGGGTTTCCTCCAGGGACTCCAGTTTCTTCAAACCGTCCAAAGACATGCAGATTAGGCTAACTGGTGTTCCTAAATTGGCCCATAGTGGATAAATGAGTTTGTGTGTGTGTGTGTGTGTGTGTGTGTGTGTGTGTGTGTGTGTGTGTGTGTGTGTGTGTGTGTGTGTGTGTGTGTGTGTGGGTGGGTGGGTGGGTGGGTGGGTGTGTGTGTGGGTGGGTGTGGGTGGGTGTGGGTGGGTGTGGGTGGGTGGGTGGCTGGGTGGGTGGGTAGGTGTGTGTGTGCCCTGCATTGGAATGTCCAGTGTGTACTCTGCCTCATGCCCTTAGTCTCCTGGGATAGGCTGCAGCTTTCCCCGAGTTTGGAAATGCCTGATGTAACCATAATGTTTTTGTCACCTTATGCTCCTGCATTATCTATTAAAAAATGACATAATGAAGACAAATAATTTGCTTTGTGCAGACATCAGACTCAGGATCGTTTTGTTGCTTTTAGATTTTCTTAGTTTGCATACGGAAATATACATTTGATGTGAACTTTATATCTGTATATTCACAACATCCTTTTGTTAAAATTGAAACTAAGCAAATGCTAAACAAAAAGACATCTTACTGTCTTAAAGTTACTATTTATCATTATTTGCAGTTATCACAGTGCTGAGCTGGAGGATACGACATTCCTGATGTAATAGCAAGTGCGGCCTTGCAGCGTTTAGGAGGATATACTTTGACATTTTTCCTAGACAAAAAATTATCAAGTAAAATGTGTACAATGTTTTAAGTATAAAATGTTAATTAAAAGTGGAAGAACATGTTGTATGATCAGACAGGATTGTAATAAAATATCTGCCAGTCACTGCATGTCTCTTAATATATTGTCATACATGTTTTGTAGATTTAAATATCTTAACATGGGACAAGTGGAGGTCTAGGAGGTTTTGTTTCTGGATGCTTTATTTAAACTAAGATTTATAAAATACTCCAATCATGCATAGGTTCTCACGAAAGACAATAATTGTCAGTGTTTAAAATGATTTAGATATATTCTCAGAAACAGCATATACTGTAGCTGTAGCACAGAGCCACAAGAAAAGGTCCCTGCCTATAATATTACACAGATGTCTGTCGGGATGGAACTAAAATTAACAGACCACCCTTGATTTTTAGAAAACATAAGAAGGAAAAAATGGACTAGGGTGGGGAGAGAAGAAAAAAGCTGTCATTCCTGATTCATAGAGAAATTAAAATACTGAATACCACCAATAAAGGATAGAATTACATCCATACTCCTTGTAAAACTAATACCATCTTAATAGACATAATATGTGTGTGTTCAATAAATTACATGAAAAAGGTTTTCGCGGGAAAGGCCTTGAAGAGCAGTTTCATATAGCGGTTTGTCTCCTCTTCACCGAATTCTCCTAAATATTCACTGGTTCAACTTGGCCTTGTTCATGTAACAAAGCTCAGGTGACGTCTGTACGGACTTGAACTCATGAATGTGTCAATGTGTCAGCATCCCAGTTCACACCTCTGCTTTATAAACATGATAATTGCCATCTGGTTCAGAAAGAGAGAAGCATGTGATCGTGCATTTACATGTAGGAGTAAGGGGGGGGGGGGGAGGGGGTTATACTTTAAATGACATTTGACTTCAGTACAAAAGTATGTCCAAATCCAATGATAAAGATAGTTGGAACATTTTAATTATACTGACATTCATGCACAGCATCATTGAATACTTGAATCTGATTGGTCAGAAGGTGTTGTTAATTATTGTGTATACATTATGGCTTACAGGTTTACGATTAATCTACCTGTTATAATAAATTAAATGTGTTTAAATGTGATTTATACACATTTCTATAATTTTCTTTTGTTTCTGTAAAGATGCTTTGCTACAATGACTATTATACAAATAAAATTGAATTGAATTGAATATAAAAAATAATAAGGTTTTGTTTGGTTTTGTTTGGGAGCATTCCACAAACATTACATGTACTTTAATCACACTGGCTGGGTAAAAACATCACCGATTCAGAAGGGCCCTGATCAAGCAAAAACAAAAATGTATAGAATTAAGAACTATTAAGAACTTTATTAGAATCTGAGAAATAGTGGAGAACTGTCAAAGGATAGAAATATGGTTAAAAGAGTGTGATAAGAAATCACTTAAACACTGGTGAAAAATAATAGAAATCACTTTTATATTTATTAATGAAATTAAGAGCATTTCCACACACCCAGTGGAATGAATAAACAGCTTCGTGGACACGGACTAAATCTAAATATAAGAAAACTTTTTAGTGAGACTAATTAGAAAAAAGGATTCAGTTTGCTATGGAGCATAGATTTAATATAATTGAGTAATGAAAAAAGATCATGTGGTCTAATGAGTTCAAGTAGACCCTAGTCTAGAGTGATGGGCGTGTCAGGGTAAGAAGCAAAGCCCATGAAGCGATGCACCCATCATGCATTGTGTCCACTGTACACGCTTCTGGAGGCTATGTTATGTGTTATGAAGTGAACTGATAACCTGAATGAGCAGGTCATCGTATCTATGAAATTTTTCTGTCCCTAAAAATTAATAAAATCAACAATGAGAAATACAATGTCCACAGTCACAGAATTATTGGCATCCCTGATGAGGTACCAAAATATTCATTCATTCATGTTCTATACCACTTATACTATACATGGTCACGAGGCCCTGCTATCCCAGGAGACTTTGGCAACAAGATGGGTTACACTCTGGAAAGGGTGCCAATCCATCGCAGGGCACATACACATACACTTTCCATGGGCAATTTGAAAATACCAATTAAAGTAATGTCTTTGGACATTGAAAGTAATACGACATGAAGGCATGTCTTTGGACAATCAACCTCATGCACACATAGCGGAGTCGGGAATCGAACCCGCGACCCTGGAGGGACGAGGCCACAGTGCTAAGCACTAGGCCACAATGCTGCATGTGCCAAAAGATATTCATTTACAAAAATGCATCGCTCTTTGGTTTGTGTAGGTGGACTTTCCTTTTCAGTTCAGACCCCAGGTGTGACTTAAAAGGCCGTTATTATACAATTCAACAGTACAAGCTGAACACTTCTGTCACCTCCTACCCTCTATTTGTCCCCTAATCTATATATTCAGTGCTGGTTGCTGAAATTGTAAGCCTTCTGAACTCATGAAATACATGAAGGCACATGGCTCCAACAGGTGAACTGAGCCTGCTTCGTCCTTATCCATGAACCTTAGTGGTGAGAAAGGATCTGACCTGCTGCAAATGTAATTGTTTTCAGTTGGTTTGTTCTGATTAACATGAACATGAGAACCCTGTAGACCAGGCTCTGACACACCTCAGCAATTTAAAACAAGACCCTGCTGATTAAACATGCCAAAGGCACGGACATCAGGATTGTAAATGTGTTTAAAAACCAAATACTCTGCAAAGGTCAATGTCAAATATGCATATCAACAGGGCGCCCTGGCACCTGCCTCTCCGGCCATGAAGGACACAGCAACTTTTTAAATGCTTTTTTTCCGTTATATACAGAATATTCTAGAACATGACTGGCTTCTTTTTATTAATTAATTAATTTATTTATTTATTTATTTATTTTTTCAAAACTATTAAATAACACATATGGCATTATGTAATTAAGTAACAAAAACAGCAGTCTGGAATAGTTCTTGCAAGAACAGTATTGTCAAGTGCCATTCAATTGCCAAAACCAATCAAGCGCCATGATGAAACGGGTTCTCATGAAAACCTTCCCAAAACTTACCTCTGCTGCAGAGGAGAAGTTCATTTAAAGTTACCAGTCTCAAAAAATCACCAGTTAACAGCACCTCAGATTAGAGCTCTTATAATCTGAATTTACTGTACAGGGCATAGTGCATATTTCACATGTCCTCAGCATTGATTTACAGTGAAGAAAGAAATAACATAAACATCAGGAAAGCCGATGAAATTAGACGGTGTGTCCTGCCATACGAGCAGAGTAGATACAATTGAGCAGATGTTTGGAAATAAAAAATGGTGGGTTCATTTTGCAGTTTAACAATTTTGGGCAGTTCTTAACCCAATTTTAGTAGTTTCAACAATTGCATTAGTTGTTTTCTTTGCTTGATTTATTTGACCCTTCTGAAACAGATTACAGCATATATCTTCTAATATGTTTTTTTTTTTTTTTTTTTTTAAGAACTGAGAAGCTACTCACTGCATCATTGTGTTTTTTGTGTTCTTTATGAACATCAGTTGGTATATTTCAACATGTTATGCTGCAGTTGGTGCTGTTAAACCTTGACATTTGTGGCCCTTATTAACATTGAACACCTGCCATTTTCAACATCTCAAAGGGCCTTGAACTGGGTATTCGTTTCCAGCATTCGCAGGTGTTTGAATTCCATTGTTTTGGTTGTGTCTCCCCTCACTGGTGGAAATGCTGAACTTCATTCCCTGTCAGATATCTGCAGGTAGATCATGTAGGTCACATACGAAATATTGCTTTAAAAAGATGCTGTTTTTTTTTTTGTTTTTGTTTTTTTTAGAAAGCAAATACAACACATCAAAATAACAGAAAAACAGCACTGTTCTACTACTCAGTCTGGACAGCATTATTAACCTACAATATTATAAAATACTGTAGATCACATTTTAGATGAATGATGATGAATGATCTCAATGATTAGCTGCAAAAACAGAAGCAGGTGTGAAATAATCTGTGGCAGGTTTGTTCTGATACTTAAAATACTCAAATCGTGGTTAGATTTCATGATTCTTTCAAGTCTTTTAAAGACCGCTGGATGTGCTGTGGTGTCTGGCACCAGAATGTTGGCAGAAGATGGCAGATGGTGCTATGAGTTGTGGGGTTTGGCCTCTATGGATCGGACTTATTCCCAGCACAACCCATGGATCCTTGATGAGACTGAGGACTCTGGGGCTCAGTTGGTGGCCTTGGGCTCTTTGCCTGCTGGCCTCATATTGTCAGCTGTGATGCACTGAATGTTCTTTCCTATCATGGCCAGCATTCACTTTTTCAGCAATTTGAGCTACATTGGCTTTTCTGAGAGACTTGACTAGACAGGTTCTGCCATAGATGAGCATTGAATGCGCTTCATCCTATCGGTGGCGGTGGTACAGTTGGTAGAGGATGGTGTGTCTATACATACTGTATTAGGGCCAAAAGTTAGTGGATTTCTTTATAATGCTTTTGGTTTTACAGTAATCAAAAGGTGGGGATTTGTACATTTAGCCTCGGTGGTGAGGTCAGGCCCTGATGTTGGACAAGGAGGCCAGTGTGCTGTTGGTGTTCCAACTCATCCCAGAGGTATTCACTGGTTGTGGTCAGTACTTGGTTCAGGCTACTCAAGTTCTTCCACACCAACCTTCACAAACTAGGTCTTCACAACTTAAGTTGTGTACTGGGACATTATCATGCTGGAATATGTTTAGGTCCCTTAGTTTCAGTAAAAGGAAATAGTAAAGCTTCCACATACAAAGACATTCTACAATCACTTATATGTGACTTTTTTTTTTTTAATCATTATGCATATTGCACGTTGAAATAAAGTATTTAAGTTAAGGAAATAGTACACACACTTAAACAAAAAAAAAAGTAAATGAATAGGGGTTTAGGTCTTATTAATATAGCTGACAAACCATTAGAATTGTAAAAATAGACACAACCTTAGTTGAATGGTGTAGTAGTGGAAATCTGGCTTAAATTAAAAGCATAATGCCACAAACACCACTTAGTTCATTCAGAAATAATTTATAATTTCCTGCTTAATTAGTTTTTAATGTCACAGAAAACTTGAATGTCCAAACAGATTTGTTGGACCTTTTTTTCCAACAAGCTCTGCCCTGCCCATGGCCCCAGGTAATCATTCTCATTTACAGTAGTTTCCTCTTTTGTGGCTTTTGCTACTGTACTGTATGTGACTGTGCAATAGTTTCTTGCTTTGACAGAAGACCTGCTCTTCCCTTGATACAGGGTAATATCTACAAAAACAAAGAATAAATAGTCAACATCAAATGGCTGCTTGTAAGATTAAATTGCAACATACAATGCCTGGACAGAAAAAAAGAATATTCACACACTCTAATGTGTCATTGGACCACATTGTAGCATTATTTCGATAGGCATATGCAATGTCACAACATTTATTTCCATGCACTGTCGCATTCATTTCTCTCCAAGTTCTTGCATTGATGATGGGAATGGAAGATGCAATGCATAAAGTCTTCTCCAGAACATCCCAAAGATTCTCAATAGGGTTAAGGTCTGGACTCTGTGGTGGCCAATCCATGCTTGAAAATGATGCCTCATGCTTCCACTCTTTTACAATTTGAGGCCAAGGGATCCTGCCAGTGTCATCTTTAAATATACTTGAAGAAAAATCCATTGATGGGAACATACCTGTAACTTTGCAGAACCTAGACCTGACCATCATAACATACAGGCTTATACAGTAGGCACTAGGCATGATGGGGCATCACTTCATCCACCTCCCTTCTTATCCTGATGTGCACAATAATCTGGAACAGGGTAAATCTGGACTACATAACGTTTTTCCAATGCTCCACAGTTCATTCTTTATTCTTCCTAGCAAATTGAAGCCTTTTTTTTTTATTAGTCTCTTGAGCCTACACAGCTGTTTATTCCAAGTCCATTGAGTGTGGGAAAATGCTCTCAGGTTCACTAATAAGCAGCTGTCAGAGTTTTTTTGCTATACAATTTCACCAAATGTTCAAGGATCAAGGATCACAATAAAAATTAAAATCTGAACACATTTCGTCCTCAAAGTTTATGTTTCACCACTATCCTTCCAGGTTTTAATAATGCATTGAACAGTTCTAAAGTCAATTTTGTAGTTTCAGAAATCTCCTTAGTTGTTTTCTTTGCTTGATTCATAACAATAATATGACTCTTAAATCTAGATGATTACCTTTTTTTATTCGTTTATTTATTTTTGGCTGGGAAATAATAAAAATAATTTATTATTATTATTATTATTATTATTATTATTATTATTATTCAAAAATAATAAAAATGTCACTATTATGTGAGAAAAAAAATCACAGTGAAAAAAAACAAGCTCAAGATCTGTAGATTGTAATGTAAGCATTGGGCCACTAGAGTGCAGTCTATATACAGTTGGGGCTAGACAGACATTAAAAATAAACCTACACTGCTATACTTTACATCTCTTTCTACAGTCAAAGCTCATAACCAAAGTCAATGTTATGATCCACACTCATTCTTATTACTGCATTATTAATATTATTATTCTGCATTATTACTATGTTTTGTTTACCAGCCACTGATAAACACAGCATGCTTCTATAATCAAGACCTATCATCTATAGTATGTTACTAATGTAGCATCTGTGTAATTAATGAAGTAATGTATTAACTAATTAATTAAAAATTTCATGAATTTAAAAAATAATAATTTAACACAGAGTGAAAAAAAAAGTGTGGAAGTATTTTTTTTTCCAAGTAAAAAAATGTTAGTTTTTACCATACATATTCTTTTGATGAATCAGACTCTTACTGTCCCTCTGGGGAAACTGTTAAAGGAAGCAAGTAGAACCTCAACAGGAAGATAGAAACAATTAACCACTCAAAGAAATTATCCATTTAGATTGGATCTACACATGTAAAGTAAATTAAACAAAAGTCATTTGGCTAAACAAAAATGGAAACTGTAATTACGACAATAATATTTAATAACACAGGAAAAATAAATGAGACCATTAATAAACATAACATGTATAAAGGCACTTATTATTGAAGTATGCAAAACTACTGGGGCTCACAAATTTGTCTGGTTAATGGAAAGCACCTGGCTGATAAAAAGGAATCAAAAGCCACGTCATATGAGTGCAAGAGTGATCTAGCTGTTAGCCAAAAAAAAAAAAAAAAAAAAACTCTTTTAACATAACTTTCAGAATTTGATTAAAAGTCAAAGAGGTCTGCATGGTAGTGTAATGGTTAGCATTGTGGTCTCGTACCTCCTGGGTCGATGGTTTGACTCCCACCTCGGGTCTGCATGTTTGCATGTTCTCCCCATGCGTGGTGGGTTTCTCTGGGTTATCCTGTTTCCTCCCACAGTCCAAGGTCATGCAGATTAGGTTAATATGCAGATCCAAATTGTGTATGTGTACCCTGCAATTAATTGGCACTCTATCCAGGGTTTATGCGCCTCATGCCCAAAGTCTACTGGGAAACGCTCCAGGCCCCAAGACCCTGTATACAGGATAAGTGGTATAGAAGATGAATGAATTAATGAATTAATGAATTAATTTAAAAGGGGGGGGGGGTAATACAAAAGGTGAGGTAGACAAAGCAAATTGGTAGAAGGGTTAAGAGTTAAGAGCGTCTGAAAAAAATACTTAAAAGTAAACTTTATTGCCTGAAAAAGAAATACAGTGTTATTTCGAGTGAAGTTGAAGCTTACTGAGACAGAAATATCTTATGTTACAAGCATAATGTTGAAAACCTTAGTGTGCATTTTTTAACCAGATAATGTGCTGCTTTAAAGTGTTTCGTGCTTTGGTGGCTTTGAATGCAAGGAATTTTTAATGTTAACAAGAAGCCACTAAGATGGCCAAATGAGAGAACTTTGCGAGGGTATGAATCAGGAGAGAGGGTTGCATTCAGCAGCAGGTTTATTGTTTTTCATGTAATCAGGCTTATCTAGAGTCAGCTAGCTAGAAGCACTGATACCTGCGGACACTGCAACAAGTGCACTTCTACTGTGTGTGAGAAAGTGCAAGAGAGAGAGAGTGAAAGAGAGAGAGGGTGTTTCCTCACCACTCAGGTGGAACAGGTAGCTGATGGTTTCGCCCAACACAGCATGTTGTGTCATGCACACGCTTATGTCAGCACTGTAATGCCAACTTAAACCTGCTCCCAGTGTGACACAGGTGCAAAATGTACACTCATTTTCCCATCACACTTTAAAACTTGACTGGGCATGTTGGAAACATATAAATGTCATTAACTGTATTATTATTATTATTATTATTATTATTATTACTACTTCTAATATCCACTATTTATGTAATAACCAAATCTTCGTGCTTGTCTTTAAGCTGGGAAACACAGAAAGAAAAAAAAAGATTAATGTTGTATCACAGCTGTGTTTGCAACATGCTGTTGCTGATTTTCCTCACACTTTTCACACGGTTTAGACCACACCTTCTCAACAGCTGTTAAACTGCTTTCATAGCTCAGTTCGTGGAGTTGGTTCAATAAATCCTTGAATGGCTAGGAGTTAAAGCAAAAGTTAACCAGAAGTCATTGTGATCTAATTCACAATTTCCAATAAATAAATAAATAGAGCGTGATCTCGCACCTCCAGGGTTGAGGGTTCAATTCCCACCTCGGGTCTGTGTACATGGAGTGTGCATGTTCTCCCCGTGCTTGCTGGGTTTTCCTTCAGGATTTACGTTAGAAAATGTATAGGAAGCCCAATGCAGCTTTATCTATAACTTATAGGCAAATGGTAAATTTACAATCTATTGGGAGCAAGTGTGGCTGGAGTGGCAATGGCGAATGGTTGTCATGCCAGACAGGTCAGGTAGGATGGCCACTTCCCCGGATTGTTTAGAGGCCAAAGGTAGTCGGGAGCGGCTCTGCTGCTATAGGAGAAGTTATCTTACGACCTACAGGCACGCACACACTTACTTGAAGGAAACCCACCAAGCACAAGAGATAACAATGAAACTCCACAGACCGAGATACAGTGGCAAGATTTAAACACACAACCCTGGAAGGGGCAAGGGGACAATGCTAAGCACTAGACACCCCTGCTGCCTGACAGCTGACTTCACAACGTTATTCTGCACATAGCCACTTTTTTCACCTATTCAGCAAGCCAGCGTGATACTGTTCATAATTTTAATAACTGCATTTTACAAATTTCAATGTGGTTACTTCAACTACATTGTTTAGAATATGAAATGTGAACATGTTAGGGTTACAAACACACTGGTTCCAATGCCCAGGCTGATGTTGCAGATGTAATTGAAACCAAATGAAAATTCTCTTCCTATAGAGTACAGTATGTTTTGTTTTTTGTTTTTTGTTTTTCCAACAGGTTGATTTCTCCACTTTCCCAATGACTAGTCCATTTCCCTTCTCTAATTCAGTGGAATTGATTTTTGTGTTTCTTTTCCTGTTTGGCTTGATTTCATTTTGCATAAACATTTGCTGAGCCTTGTGTAGGAACAGTCGGGACTAAAATGAATTTACCGTACGGGTGACTTGGAAATGAATTGTGAGATCCCTTTGCAACAGATGGTGATCTCCAGCCAGATGTTTTGGTGCTGGCCTGAGGTCTAATTATTGTGTTCACACCTGCCCTTGGTAACCTTTCAATAGCAAGTACACTTTGCTCTCTTTGTCTCTAGTCATTGCAGCGAGACCAGTGCCATTTCAATCCGCTAAATAATACATAGACAAGCATTTTTATAACCTATTAGATGAAAGCCACAGAAGGTTATCATTTCTGATAGAGCACAACACCCCCTAAAACAGGAAGCTCAATTGTTACTACAGGAAGTTTCTGGCCTTTAGTTTCCTTAAGAGTTCATGAACAGAAGACACACGAGTGGCAAGAGTGGTTTCAGACATGGAATCAGTGGCTAAATAAAATACATTTTTTAAAAGATATAAAAGTTCAATAAAGGAGTTATTATTAATTATATTCCACTGTATGATGGCAAGGTGGCTTAGTGGTTGGCACTGTTGCCAGTGCCAGTTGGCACTGAAGTTCAATTCCCACCCTGGATTCTGTTTGTGTGGAGTTTGTATGTTCTTCCTGTGCTTGGTGGATTTTCTCTGGCTACTCCAGTTCCCGGCCCACAGTCTAAAAGACATGCAGGATGCTAATTGGTGTTCCAAATTCTCAAAGAATGTGTGAATACGCGTGTGAATATTTACCAGAGGTCCTACCACAGTCATAAAATGGGAATAAATACAACGTTGGCCCCCACAGTCCCTAGTTGGACTACAGAGGTTCCAAGATGGATGACAGATATTCCACTATAATAAAATTTCATTACGGACTTAATAATAGCGTGACACAATGTTGTAATTGTAATTACTGTATACCGATGTCACAGTTTGAATTCAACACTGTATATGATACAACAAGGACAATGAACTGGACTGACTATGCAAATAAAGGTAAATATCTAAAACAGATATCAAGAATGTTTCAAGACTGTATATATCATCATATAAGTTTAAAGGGGATAAAATATTGCATGATAGCTAAGGTTCGTTGTAGACTTTTTTGCCCCATATTGTAAATCGGTTTGCTGAGTTTCCTTCGGTAAATAAGGGAAAACATTTGCTGTGCAAGTGAGAAATATGAGATGGTACTTTCTCCTTACTCTCAGTAAGTTCAGTAGCCTGAATATTAGTTAGGTGAAAGTCAAAACCAACTATTACCAGAAGAGATCCTAAAGTTACATTACCGCTCAAAAGTTTGGGATCACTTTCTAACTCCATGGTTGTTCCTGATTTGGATTTCTTTCTACATTGTAAAGCAATGCCGAATGCATCCAAAATATGCAGTAATCTCTTTTGAACAGTTAATATTGAGATGTGTCTGCTACTTATGCTCTGTAAAACCTTCATAGCGGCACTGATCTAAGGTGACGTGAACTTCTCCTCTGCAGCAGAGATGAGTTTTGGTCTTGCGTTCCTGGGAAGGTCTTCATGAGAGGCAGTTTTATCATAGTGCTTGATGGGTTTTGCAAATGCACTTGACATTTCTGTTCTTGCAAGAACTCTTCCAGAAAGGCTGACCTCTGTGTCTGAAAATAACAACTGACTGTTGTTTTGTTACATAATTGCCTAATTCCATGTGTGTTGTTTCATAGTTTTGAAATCCCCAGTATTGGTGTAGAATGTAGAAAATAAATCACTTAGCAAAAACTGAAATAAAGAAATTTGCAAGTGATCCCAAACTGTTGTGCAGTAGTGTATACCTCTCAAAGTAAAAACCTGCTTTGTATGCAGAAGTGCTGGATTTGTCTTCGTGCCAATGGTTCTCTACAGTACAGCTTTAGCTGACATCACTGCTGATACAGAACATGCAAATAAATCCCACATTCACGCACGCATGCACGCCCACACACACACTTCGCTTGTGTTTCTTGCGTCAAATGATGCTCCTGTTGTTTCCACCCACACGGAGGCCTTTGTCTTTGGTTAACACCAAGACACGTTACTTTGATCGTCAATTGATTCTTTATGCCAGGTTTCTTCAATGCCAGTCCTGGAGGGCCAGGGTCCAGCAAAGTTTGTCATTTGTAAACCAACACTTAAACACAACAACTTAACCTGGTAATTAACAGATTAGTTGAATCAGCTGTGTTTGAGCACAAGAATCACCAAACTGTGCTTGACACTGGCCCTCCAGGACTGCAGGTGAAGAACCCTGCTCCAGACTCTCATGTGGGCTAAACCTGAAGAATATTCTATAATTTACTGTACATATGCACTGTGACATTATCCTTATTTACAGTTCGATTTATATTACAGTTTCTGTAATATTACACTTTCTTTCGGCTGCTCCTATCAAGGGGTTTCCACAGTGAACCATCAGGTTTTGGCACAGGTTTTTATGCCGGATGCCCTTCCTAACGCAACCCTCCCCTTTTTTTAACCAGGCTTGGGACCGGGATAAATCATTCAAGCTCAATCTTTCGCAGTGTGCAATCAAGTACGAACCATCCACTGGAAGATGTGATTAAATTACAAGTGTTGTATAGTGAGGGCCACCACGAAATGGCCTACAAAGACTTTGGTCTTCATAAAGCATGAGAAGCAGCATAATTAATGAACTCACAACATTTCTGCAGTGTCGGCAACACATTACGTGGGAGTATCCATGACCCTAAACACACACTGCAAGACATCAGAATACTTCAGCAGGACAGTATTCAAATCTTCATGTTGTACGTCTGCTGTGTTTAATTATCAGATTGATGAGCTAATGCAATTACTGGGCTTTGGGGTAATGGAAGCAAACATATTTAAATAAATAGTCATTCATTTTTTTTGCAAAGTAATGAAGACACAATAAAGTTAACTTCAGTGTTATTTAAAAGTTTACTTTCATCTAGAGAAAGAATACAAGAGGCTGAATTAAAGAAATCGGTGGATCAAACTACATACCTGCCGAGCTTAGGATTATGTTACCAGAGATAAGCATAGGTTGTGTGTAGTTTGGCTGTAAAACAGTAGTATCATATTTGGAAGCGTTCCTACAAAATCTAAGCCCTTTCATCAATAAGTGTGTAAAAAAAATTGTAAATAACACCTCCATCCATCTAGGAACCTCTGTAGTCCAATCAGGGAGTAGGGAAGCCAATGACAACCGTTGTATTTTTTTCCCCCCATTTTGTACATTTGTGGTAGGACCTCCGGTCAACGCTCACACATGCATTCACACACTGTGGGCAATTTGGGAATGCCAGTTAGATTAATCTGTATGATTTTGGACTGAGGGAGGAAACCCACCAAGCATGAGGAGAACATGCAAACTCTATGCAGAAAGACCTGATGCGGGAACCGAACCTAGGACCTGGAGGTGCAAGGCGACAGTCCTAACAAATAAGCCACAACCTGTCAGTTAACTCACAAAGTGTATGGTTCACACAAAACTCTTTAAAAGTTCAATTTGTTCAAGTTCAAGTTCAGTGTTCCCAAATCAAAATTAGCACACGGAAGTTCAGAACATTTCTGAAAGTTGAGGAAAGAAAAATAAGATAATTAGATTTTACAGGAAATTTATTTAGTTCTAAAAAGTGCTTCTCCCAAGATAGGCACATGGTGGATCTGGAGCCTATGCTGGGAATACTGAACAAGAGGTGAAAATACACACTTAAACTGATGGCCGTTCGATGATGATCAAACGTATTCACACCTAGGAGCAATTTTCAGTTATTTCCTACAGTTGTTAAGGGATTTCACAATCATGAGCAACATATGATATTCAACCAGCCCCAACACAAACATTTGGTGTCATAGCTACTTACAGTAATACTTTGCAGTACCATTAAAAAAAAGACAGTTTTTATTTTATATTATTATTGTTTTATTGATCTGGTATGAAATACTAGCTGACAACATGTCAATGATGCTCCTGCACTGTCACAAACCGAAGAGCACTTACACACTCTGCAAAGCTGACAGCAGACAAAGGATATAAAATTACTTGTTTAAAAGTCATAACACATCATTTTGCTTAGAGAACAAAGAAGAGTGAATTAGTCAGCGGTTATGTTCCCACTGATTTTTAACAAGAACAGAGTTCAGATGAGGGGGGGATTCGATGGTGAGGTTCATATACTGTATGTACCGTCATGAGACCCCACTGTTCTCATATAAGAACATCACATTTTCTGCCAAGTATTTTGTGCGTATATCCTTGTGAGCTCCTCATATGATATTACTTTTTTGCCATATGTCTTCCTGTTTAAAGATACTGATCAAATCAAATCTTTATCAGGTGCTTATAAACAGAACTAGTAAAAAGATATTAAAAAGCACATAACATCATAGTTTGGTTTTTGTGTTGAGAGTGACGTAATGAGACAGAGATTGATGAATTTCTTCATCTTCACTTTATATTGGTCAGGGTCATATCTGTATCTGGAACCTATACCAGCACAAGATAAGATAATTCCTTATTATGTTATGGCTGACCGATGTATATGCAGGCATATGTCTCATGTCTCATGAATCATATCTTGTGTACCTACGTAGATTGTTTTAAATGCCATTTGTGACCGGTATTTGTTTCACATCAATGTGAAATTTACGTCAATCAATCCAGTGCATGAACTTGTCAAAAGTGAGGAAAGTGGAGAGTATGAAGAAACCCCATATTAAACAAAAAGAGTTTGAATACCTCATACTCCAGTACATCTATCCTGAATGGCAACTACGCTAATTCTTTCCACCTGTTCTTCCTTTCTCTACCCATCCTGAGGCATCTGGAGATTTTGCCAGCTTCAGTAGATGGTTTGGATCTATACATCCTGCTCCTGAGCTCCCAGTGATCCAGACCCTCCTCTGCCCTCTGCACCTGCTGACTCATCCCTGTGCTGAACTGAACTTCATGTTAATTTAAATAACTTCTGCTATATCGAACTTTCAGCTGCATAACACACACAATGTTATATAATTTCTGTTATCTGCTATCACCCAAATGGGGATGGGTTCCATGTTGAGTCTGGTTGCTCTCAAGACCACTGTCGCCGTCACCCTTGGCTTGCTCATCAGGAGCAATCTCATTATCTAGACACATTTTTCTCACACATACACACTTCCATAAATTTTCTTTTCATTTTGTGAAGCTGCTTTGAGACAATGGCCATTGTTAAAAGCGCTATAGAAATAAAACAAAATAAAATTAAATTGAGTTTGTGGTTAAACAACAATGATACCCACTGTAAATGATTTAAAAAAAAATCATAAACACACACACTACTTGCAATTTGGGAAAACCAATTAGTTTGATCTTCATGTCTTTGGACTGTGTGTGGAAACTGAAGTACCTAAGGGCACTGAAGGACCCTAGTGACCCTTCACGCACACAGACCCAAGGCAGGAATCGAACCCTCAACCCTGGATCTGTGAAGTTCTTATATTGCTTTGTCAGTTTTCTCTAACAGTTTAAAGATGTGCAGTAGGTTTAGTGGTGTTTCCAGATTGCCTGTAGTGTGTGACTGGGTGTGTGAATTTGTGCCTGGAGTGGGTTGGCAATGAATTAATAAAATCATTACAGGAAAAGATTTCATAAAAAGACTTAAACACAAAGATGGGCATACATGTGGTAAGATTTCATAATTCTTTGTGTAAACTATTAATATAAGTAATAATTGTGTTAGATATATGCTGTTTGTCCTAAGCCTCATTCCTGTGCTCGAAGCATTCAGAAAAAAAAAAAAAAAACATGACTCTCAGTCTAACAGTGACAGGTAATGTTCTTTCTCAGTAGATTTAGTTTAACAGGTTCTTGTGGGAATTAAGAGCTGGGTCAGGGCTGTTACATTATACATTGATCAGCCATAACATTATGACCACCTACCTAATATTAAGTACAGTAGGTACCCCCTTTGCCACCAAAACAGTAATGTGCTGTGTGTTCTTATACAGTAGCTCTTCTACTCCAGCATCCACACATGCATTCACACACTATGGGCAATTTGGGGGTGCCAATTAGCCTGATCTGCATGGCTTTAAGGAAGGAAACCGGAGTACCCAGAGGAAACCCACCAAGCACAGGGAGAGCATGCAAACTCCATGGACACACGAGGCGGGAATCAAACAGAAACCTGGAGGTGAGAGGCCACAGTGCCACCCAAAAGTAACTAAAAGTAGGAAAACTGGTAAGAACAACAGCGACAGGGTCATGGGTGGCCAAGGCTTACTGACGCAAATGGGGAGTGAAGGCTAACCCGTGTATTCCGACCCAATAGAAGAGCTAGTGTAGCTCAAATTGGGGGAAAGTTTAATGCTGGTTGAGAAAGGTGTCAAAACACAGTGCATTGCAGTTTTGGTAGCAAAGTGGGAACCTACTCAGTATTAATCAAGCGGTCATAATGGTGTGGCTGTTACATTATATCTGTACATGATATACAGTATATTGTGGGTTTGAAACACAATGGCGACAAGACTAAGGGAAACACATGTCCGCGCGCGGATTAGCCCGCAGCTCGTGCTCCTCCTCTGCATGGAGTTTCTGATCACATGACCGAAAGTGGCTGATTTGGGCTCGCGCACAGGGAGAGTGTTCCAAAAAAAGGGAAAAGGAAAAAAAAAGAAACCAGCCTACATTTCCCTAAGTCTAATGTTATCCTAACTTTTAATGACGTTTCCTTTTTATTTCACTCCAGAGCTTTTTAAATTATTTTTTATATAATACATTTTCGTTATAGTGGAAGAATTTAGGTGCACGAAGTTTAATAAGCGGCTGACATGGAAATTGGGAAGCTGGGACCGAGCGGCGGAAAAGCCACACCACGGAGAGCGTGTTCAGTTCTCTAACGAGGACAACCGGCGATTCTGGGGGCTAGACGTGGTGGATTTTGACGACTTCTTGGGACATTCTGCCTCCTGTTTGCTCTCCCGAGTTTTTGATTCAAAGTTGAGGGGGCAAAATGGCGGCCGATTCCGTGCAGGTAAGAAAAGTTAACATTTCTGTCTCCAGGCATACTCGGTTTCTTATTAACGGCGCCTATTTACAATCTTTTAGGTTTACATTAATGGTGAAGGGTTTATAAAGGTTATTTTTGTATTGATTTTAGATAGCTTAGAAGAGTTTTTCCCACTGGAGATTAAGGCCTGTAGGAAATACCTGCCGCATCCCGAATGGCACAGTGTTCCCTACATCAGCCTCCTACGTAGTGCGAGTGTTGATGGCGCTGTGTAGCCTACAGAGTACACTCTGTGTAACAATACAGAGCCATTTAGGATGTAACCAGTGAACTAGAAAGCCAACTGTTGATTCAGGCTTAAGAGGGAATTTTTGTTGTTGTTCAGTCCACAGCGTGGCTGTGAAATTTTATATACTGTATATAAGAAAAATCAAATTAAGATGCTTTAAAAATATATACTATTCAAAATTGTGAATTGTGTTAAACAGTGAAACACACTTGTAGCCTAAATCTGTGATGAGAAACAGATTACAGCCTAGCGCAGAACACTGATTTTTACTGTTACAGATTCTCTGGATTTCTCTTAAAATCTAAATTCTGTTTGTGAACGATAGAGGAAATAATGTCATCTCTAGTCGGAGGAAAATCTTACTTATCAGGGTTTTTGACAGCAGAACTCCATGCTGTCCCACCCATAAGCTTCTTTATGGCTGAGGTAATGTTAATGCTGCAAAGCCCTGGATACATAACACACACACACACACACACACACACACACACACGGTTTCTTAGCCTCAATCAGATTCACACACATTTACCCCTGCAACTAATTTCTGCTTGATTTCCAATCCATGGCAATTAATACCAGCTGCTTAATGAACAGGCATATCAACTTTAACTCGACTGTTCCGGAAGCATGTCTAAAATCAAACTGTAACACATTACTTATGGAGAATGAATTGTAATGATTAGTGAACATTAACTACTAAAAATGATGAAATTCAGAATCCAACAATTGTTGGATATTTAAGGTTAAAATGAATATCATTTTAATTTAATTTAAGTCAGTTCACACTTCATGCAAGAAACAAGTAACAAGACAGAGAAGAAGAATAAGGCCAAGTTAAAATAATAATAATAATAATAAATCACAATGAGAAAAGGGAAAGTTAAAAACAGAAAAATGTAAAAGTCATCTTGTACGCTTGTGAGATTAAAAGAAAACTGTTGTGTTCACAACACTTAGGTGTTCAGGAAGTGAAATGCAGAGTTTATGGCTGTACTGAAGAGTTTCCCCTGTGTATCACTGTACGACAATCGGACTGAGCCATGCATATCACTGAGTTTATCAATAATATTTAGAATATACAGGGAAACACCATTTAAAAATAACCGTCTCCCTAAATCTGTCAAAGAGCCTTACAGAAGCAGTGTAGTGTGAGACATGGTTTGTGTGTGTGTCAGAATTTTGCCAATGTGTATCTTGTTGGTACATTAGTAAGTGGTGAAGTCGGGGGAACTCGGGCCCAGGTCTATTATTAGCAGCATATCCTGTAGCACATCATACCGCCAGTTCCCCTCGAAGCTACTGAACAATGTAAGAATACAAGAAAAGCTCAACTGTGTGAGTCATTGTCAAGGTTTTTTTTTATTTTTATTGTTTTTACCCCCAAATTTGCATTAGAGTTGCACTGATTTAGATCAGAATGTAGGCCTTTTGGTTTAATAATGCACATTACTTAATTTAATATTTACTGACTAATATTAGACATTTGTTTCCTGTTTTTTTAAGATGGAGAAAAAGTTTTGATTAATATACAGTGAGGTCTAAAAGACTGTGACTACTTTAAATCATGTGATTTTTCAATTTATGTAATGTACAAGTTTTAGAATAAATCAAAGAAAGGTTATGTACAATATTGATCATTTGTACAGAAATATAGCCTTTCCATAAGTGTAAGGCCTATTCCTTTCGTTCAAGTTCCAGAAGGTTCAGATCACACTCCAGTGTTTTTCTTGATCATCACTGGTGGTTTCCGTGCCACCTCGAGTGCTCGCTTGGCATTCATATAAATTTTTCTGGGATTCTATTTTCCACCCAGGTTTTTGCTGATAAGATAACTAATGAAAGCATTTTAATTTGCAGTCGTGGACCTTTGGACCCAATTGTAATGTTATACATTCCAAACTGAAACATATGCTTATAGCTTTGTTTAAACAGGCCTTTACTGATAAATCCTATGATATGCATCTCAAACAAAACGACCATGTGCAAATATGAGAGCTATTATTATAGACTAAATGTAAAACCTGTCAATAAACATGAACCCTCTCAACTCTTAAGCTCTCAAACAAGCATATGTTATGTGGACAAAAGGGCACACCAGTATTCAGTTTCCAATCTTGTATTAGATTAAGATTTTATCACGGATTCATAATGTAAGAAACACATATTGAATTTCTCCATGTTGGGTGACAAATGATACCATGATACACCTTTCTCTGATCACTGGAATCATGAGTACGTTCATGTTCTTGATAAACTGTGTTGTTATTTATGGTGAAGACTGACTGAGATAATGATGTTAAAAAGTATTATCTAGGTGAGTTTTTCATTCACATGCTGATTTTTAACTACCTTGTTAAAGAATGGATGTTTCGTGTGGTACTTCAGTCTCAGTAAATGCACCTGCGGCTCCAGAAAGTGTTTAAGCACACTCTTATCTCATTTTGCATTTAAGTTTCGACTATCAGCAGCTAGCTAGCAGCAGAGAAGCATTACAGAAATAGTAACTAAATGGTTAAGTAAATAATGGTTACTGCTTTTATCATATCAGCAGTTTTATCTTTTACAGTATTGTTTAACCTGTTGGTCTGATTGCTAACGCTGTAGATAAGTCACCTTGCGGAGCTCTCCCTCTCTCTCAGGCACTCACTCCAGATCATTTCCTTTTTGGGTGCTCTGAATAATACCAAACCTGAAATGGTTTTATGCCGCGTCTTGATTTGTTTCCCTCTTTTCCATTGTGTGTGGAACAAAACGTGTCAGTCGCGTATCAGAAAGTAAGAATTATCTTACTTTCTATATTACTATTATTGCATTTGTGGAATTGTTAACCTGTTCATTACATATTTCGTATTTTTTATTTTTTTTTGCTTAAAGATAAAGGTGGTTAGTAATGCATCAATCACAATTTACATATTTCAGAACCCGTGAATATCATCCACAATGCTGTACAATACATAAATACATCAAATACAAGATAAATCAGTGGTCCAGACCAAGCAATAATTGAGGCAGCTTTCAGACAGACTTAAATATCATATCATATATTACATAGTTGTTTTTAAGAATAGTGAAGTATTTCCTGCCACATTGGTATGGCCGACCAGCAAATAGGATGCCATTCACCGATGCAGTGACTTATGCATTCACCGATCAGTGATATGCAATTTTTAAGATGTGTTCACTAACATTTCAGGAGAAAGTTTAAAAAGTTTTATATTTAGATTTTGCTTGTAAGTGCATTTGCATTTAACTAGATTTTATTTATTTCATTTAAAGGTTTTTGTTAGGCTGTGTACATAATGAATAGATAACTGTATAGGACGCTAAAACATCTTTTGAAAACGTTATTAATTACAAAAATAATCTGTTGTGTGAAGAGGTTGTATTAAAAGTTTTCATAAATTTGTATGAATGACTTTCTGCTCTTTCAAAGCTATCGTGATTGAGGACTTAAAGACAGTTTGATTATTTTATAATGATGATTTTGTTGTTTCTCTGGCGCCAAAGAGGTAATAAATAACACCACCACCACCAACAACAACAAACAAACATAGGTATTGGCCAAATTATGATTTAAAGCTTCTTTTTTATTGTTGTTTACTATCAGACCTGCTCTTGGGTGGTTTGAAGGCTATACATTAGCATTGCTAAGTGACTGATCGTTGACTGCAGACGATTTTGATGTCTTAAGCAACAGCTGAATATAATTCCTGAAGACAGTAAAATTCTAGCGAGCAGTGTCATAAACTCTGGTGACCCAGTACAGTAATAGCTATTTTACCCTCTAATCTGTTTAAAGATAATGCATTGAAGCAGATTAGAGTGCAGCTGGACAAAGCACGACCTCAGCAGGAAGGGTCACTTGTATTTCCTTCAGTGTAAAATTTTAAACAGGTACCAGAGCGGTAACACTGCTCGTCGCATTCCTTGTGATTGTTTGTAGACTTCTGTATTCGCTGAGATCTCCTGCTTCTGATAGGAGGTGCTGATTTACCATGCACTGCATACTGATAACATCATCGTTAACACTAGGGGTGTAACAGGTACACACATCCGTATTCGTAGCATTCGTTACTGACAAAGACCACAAAGTTCCCACTGCGTCTTTAGAAAATGTGGAAGTACGCAGCAGGAACAGAGCCAAATTGGGAAAAATGTGCATTTGTCAGGTTCTACTATTTCCATGCCATGTTCATGTCAGGTTTTCTGTGCGTCTGTCATGTCACGGATGTCCTATCGTGATCTCGCAAGGACTGATGAGATTGAACCCTTCACCAGGCATTAATCACATGCTTACTATGTTGTCATTGCATTCGGTGCGAAGGTAAAAATACAGCAACACACTTTAATCAGATGGCGGCGGATCCACTTTGTGAAATTAAAGTGGATGCGCCGCCATGATGAGCGCTACAGGAACGTAATATGAACTGGGGTCTTTTTTGAAGTCAGTTAATTCAAATTAACAGGCAGCATCGTTCCGAGGATTTGTAGCAAAAAAGTTTGATATCTCTTTAGTGATCTGCAGTTCATAAAGGTTTAAAGATTTAGATAAACAATTTTATTTTTAAGTATGATTCAGTGTTCCATGCTGAGCTGCAATTAGCCGGACAGAATTACACCATTTCCAACTTCAGTGCGTTCTACAGATGATGTGAGAAATTGGATGTTGATGTTTTGTGGGCGAAATGCTAGGCGGCTAATGTGATTTCTGAAAACTGTATAATCAGAGTTTTGGATTTAACAACATCTAATTGAAAGGTAAGAAGTATGACTTTGCTTAATTATTAAGCAGTTTGTAGCCATGTTGATTTGATGTCATTTTGTAAACAGGAAAAAAAAAATCTGACTTGGGAATAAATCCCTCAGTTGATTTCTGTTAATTAAAAAAATTACGTTGTGCATTGCCTTAAATTGCTTCTCACAATACTTTGATGAAAATTTCAATACTTTCACAACATGATGGTTTACAGAGGGGTGTAAAAAAGCTTTGATAATCCTTTCAGTAGGTAAATAATAATAATGTAAACACTTGATCCTATCGTTTCTCTCTTTTTTTAAATATATATTTTTAAAATAAATAGGTCCTTTCTTTACATATTTGCTTGACATGGGGGGTAACATTAAGTAATATGATGAGAGTTTTATTTCCATTCCTGAACGGTAAACTCTGTGTGAACAACTCGCTCTCCCATGTGTTTACTTTAATCCACTGGGTCTCTGACTGAGTAAGGGGCACTGATTGACTCACCATATTATACAAAATAAAGCATCTAACAAATTCTTGATGAGACCCAATCACAATGCAGAAGGTGTAATTTAATGTTTTAAATTATTTTTTTTTTTAGGGGGATTGGGGGGGTGGTGGAGAAAGGAAGCCATGGTGACGTAGCACTGTCCTGATGGTGGCTGTGCATGCTTCAGTATGCCTCCATGTTTATCACCTTTTAATCATCTTTGTCATTCTCATAGGATTTAGTTGAACCTTTCAGACCAAAGAAGTTAATTCGTGAGTTACAGCCAAAATAAATCTGTCTTTAATCAGTTTTCATTTTAAACAAAAGCCCTGATTAACTTCAGAAAAGGAATACAACAAGAAGTTGTGGAGAAACAAAAAAAAAACTTAATTTGAATGTCTTTATCTGTTACGTGAAATCTTATTTAATACGAGGATTTTTGCTTCTGCCTTTAATTTACTAGAAGTCATCCCATCAAGAAGTTTGATATGTATTGTGATATGTCATGCTCTGAGGATAAGCTTTTATATCATTTTGAAACTCCTAATCCACATTTAGCCCTTTTCTACAAACAATGTGCTAGTTCTGGTGACTAATCTAAATTTGTTGTGCTTTCCCTCCACAGTACATACATGCATAAATATGTGTGTGTATGTGTATATGTATGTATGTGTATGTATGTGTATGTATGTGTATGTGTGTATATGTATGTATGTATGTATGTGTATGTACATAATGAGAGGTTAAAATGGAGCTGAACAAATGTTGTATCTTCTGAGCAGCACTTTCCACACACTCAGAATATTAAAAAAGCATATATAACTATTCTGTGTTAAAGTCATTAGCTGTGTGCTATAGTCTCTCAAGGATTTGGGTGATAAAATATGGTCTCCAAGGACAAAGTAGGAAGTTATTTTCATACTACTCATTTGGAAAGTTCAGCAGTCTGATTATATAATATTATTAAGTATTGAGGCACCAGGCAAGTTCCTAAAAAGAAAAGGTTTTACTGTTCCCCAAACTCACGCCAGCACCATGTCAGTGGAAAGATGGTAACTACCTCATTCAGGTTTTTTATTACTGCATGAGGGAGAACAAGAAGCCACACTATAAATCAGCTGCATTTAAAATGTTCTTGTATGTCTAGTCTCACTCTTGCTGTGGCTCGATTAAAAAAAAAAAAACAAAGGAAAAAAAAATGTGGCGTCTGACCCACTTCCACCATAATTTCCTCCTGTCCCTTATCTAGTAACTGAAAGTCTAGTCCACTACACCGGTGCTACAATATTGAAGCCGTTTCGGTGAAAGAAAATTACTTCGATAACCTTTTCATCATTGTATGCTTTTGCCAGCATGAACTCGTCTCGAGAATCAACGTCAGTGTATTTTATAGAGGACTTGTGTTTTCACTTCTGGGGGGGGGGGGGGAAAGTCATGAATATTTTGATGGATTCAGAGACTTTTCTCAACTCTGTGCCTTTTAACATAAATAACCCAAGTTCAGGTAACAATAGCGCTACGTTTACAATATGTCAATATGTTTATACTCTAAGTGCTAACATACTGATTAAAGATTCCAGCTTAAGAGTTTACATGGACCCCGATCCGATGTTATGTACATGCTCAAAGGATTTAATCAGAGTGTCATTTTTTGACATGCGAAGCGGGTGTATCCATTGTGAAGGGTTTAATTTACCATGAAAAATACCAGAACTTTGAGGTTAGGTATCTTTTCCGATAAATCCCACATTCTGCGTTATGATAAGTTAAAGAATTAATTCTCATCTGTGGTTGGTGAGAATGTCACAGTGGATGAAAGGGGGATGAAAATTTGAAGTAAAGACGGTTGTTTTTACAGTGAGTACCAATCAAGACTTTGAAGCAATATTTATTTCCTTCCTGGAACTCGTCACATCAGGACCCGATGAGCAAACATGTACACAAGGACTATATTTAATATATTTAAATTAGGGAGAAAGGATCAGATCATGTGTTTACATTGCTAGTGTTTACTCGGGATGGGAATCGCTAGTCAACACCCAATATGATATCATTATACAAAGTGCCAATTTAATTAAACTTGCGACTCTGTAACTATCACAATTTTATAAATCTCTAATTTTTACCTACTGAAGGATTATCCAGGGTTTAAAGATTTTTGTTTAAAGATGTCCGTGTTATTCTGTGTATGAGAGAGAGACGTGGTACTGACTGGACAATGCCCCTGGCTCATTCAGCACCTTTCAGTTATACCAGTTTACACCAGTCTACAATATCCATGTACATGTCATGATTAGGATATTTCAAAATCATGAGTTTGAGTTATCCGATTAAATCGAGGAAATCACCCCCAAACCATGTGGTAGAATGTTTTATGATCTGAAGTTTCCAAGGTAGAACTTTTTCAAAGATCTGATCTGACATTGCAAAAAAAAATAAAAATAAATCACTCTGCGCATCGTGAAGCATGGTGGTGGTAGCTTGTCTTCACCTGGGACCGGATTAACACTATTTTGGATTCAACCTGGAACAGAGAAGATAATGTAGTAAGTGAAAATAAGTGTAAGTGTAGTAAGTGAAAATATAAAGAGAAGGTTATGAGATTTACAGGACTGTCCACCACCTTCATGGTTTGTTCTCCTCACCTTTGGCTACATAGAACCAGTAAGAATTTAAGACAACTTTCACCCGTTATTTACACAAACTGTCAGTCGCTAACTGTTGCTCACCAACTCTGCCAGCAGCAGCAGTTTGTTAGTTGAGCCAGTCGTGAAAGGATATTTGTTGGTGAAGCAAAATAACTGGTTAAAGAAAGAAAGAAACCATAATCTCTTGATAACGAATGCTGTTTATGGAACTGTTGTATAAAAGAAACATCAGATATTGCTTAATTATAGCCATAATCCCCGTGCTTTGCTTTTGAACACACCCACCTTCTTTATAGTTGCTGTGGAAGGCCAGTGTGAGATCCTGCTCCATGCCAGCAGCTCAACAACTGATCACAGATGTTAGCCTGAGGATTTATTTAGAACTGGATGTGCCCATGACATTGTTTGTGTAGAATTTAGTAGCACACTCGTGAGAACAATTTTTAAAAAATGTACAGCGCCATTTTGGAATTAACTTAAAACATGTAGCTGTGAAGTGCGCGGAATGCAGGTGTGAGATCGCGTTTATTAAGGAGATTTCAATTGCACACTCATAAGATTGTATTAAAAAATGTACAGCGCCATCTGTTGAATTTTAAGAATAACTTTTTTTTTTCCCCCCAAGGTCGATATTTATTTATTTATTTATTTATATATTTATATTTTTATATGCTACTTTGGAAATTGTAATTGGAAACGCTTTATATCTTTTCTTTCTCTTTGCGATGAATCCAAGTTTATATGTTACCTCAAGATCGGCCAAATACACCTGTGAAAACTCCATAATTTGTCCAGTAGTTTTTATGTAATTCATGCACAAGCAAACATACAATTCCTAAAAACAGCTTGATGTGTTCTATTACCCATCTTACATGATTATCTTACGTCCCCCCCGCAAAATTTTTTTTGCAAATATCTTCAACATACAGACATGCCAACTTTACAGTCTTATATGTATATATTACATTTTTATCATTTGAAACTACTACTAGTTCTTAAACAAGTCTAACTGGGTATGTGGAGTACCATGAATTAAACTACCATGCACACTGACCGTTCATAGAAAGGAAGAGTGGTGTTTAATACCTCCTACATGTGTTACAGAGAACCCTTCCTGGTGACCAATTACCTTTAACACTACGATTTAAAGAAAGCATTTGTGAATACAGATGCATACATACACTCTCTTACATTAGGGATTTTTTTTGCATTTGATCAAGATTAAGTTCTAGTGTGTGCAAGACAAACCATCCCATACAAACCAAAAGTGATCAAACATAAGTAGACTATTGAGGTGTGTAGTAACCCAGGAAGGAGCTCCTCCTCCTCCTCCTCTTGTGGTTTCTTGTGAATGACTTTCACCTGCCAGGTTAAACTGAACCTGCTTTTCAGACTAGGAGTCTCCCATGGGAGTGTGTGTCGCACAGGCTGTTGCGCTAATTTCAGAAAAGCTGTCAACCACGATTAGGTACAGGCTTATCCACCAGGCTTATCAGGACACGATTAGACACTGTATGGGCCAGTCTCAAAGATTTACTGCCAAGCTTGTAGTGGAAATGTTACATGATGGCGTCTCTGGATTTCGTCCGATAAGCTCGTTTGCGTGACAGATGAGCGTTTGAGATTGACACGGTCCTCGTCAGCTAAAGCTTCGGTAAGAAATAATAGATAAGTTTTCATATTGGAAAGTAATGTTGACATTTTCACGTCTGTGATTTATTTGATAACAATTGGCCTAGATATTTCACGATTACATGATCATAAAATGAAATGACCTAACATGAAATCATAAATGATCTTTTATGGGTCATTGTTTGCATGCCCTTCATATAGAAACAGTCAAGGGTGACCAGTTGAACTGGTCCCATCTTTCTGGTCATCTCGCAGCTCAAGGGAGGAAATCGGAAATGTCAGGCTTCAAACCTACCTTAGCGGATCAATAAGATTTGGGGTAATTAATTAAAGTACAACAAGTTTTTACTACAGGCTACGACAACACATTAAATTCACAATACACGGCTTTTTCTTGTGGCTGTAACCATTCCAGCACCTGTCGATGCTGATTACGTGCACATGCAGTGCCTTGAGTCATACTCTGTACGGTGCTCCCTGTAACTGAAAGTGAGGTTGAATACTTGAATAACTTGACTGATTTGCACAACAGTCAGTAGTCACTGTGGAACGACACGCCTTTGCACAATCTACAGAAACCCAACCGTATCTCAGCAAAGCAGTGAAATCTAGGGTGTAGGTGATAATGTCTTGTCTTTAACTATGGAGTATTATTTACCAGAGCTGATTTAAATGTTTAGAAATGAAATTTCAGCGCAGACAAAACATACACCTGCTAACATGTGTCTTAGACATCAGACAAATCAGAAACGACTAGCTCACCAGAAACGTGAAGAAAGGTTGCAAATTTTGCTCATTTTTCTTAACCAATAATAGCAGAGCTTAAAGCTATGTTCACATTGCCAGCCTGAAGTGATTCTATTCAGTTTTTTTTTCTTTCCCATCTAATGTGAAAGATTTTTTAAGAGTGTCTGAACTCAAAATCAGATTTTTCAGATCGGCTCCGAGTCGCTTTCATATATGGATCGGAGACATATCTGATACGTAGTCATGTGGCTTGAATGAAAACGGTTAGACCAAAATTCATGTGACTTTTTTGCCTCTGCACAAGTATAGGGCGCTGATGCCATCAGTCAGCACCAGCAATGTGGGGATCTTATACCAGTGCTAGAAAATAGCTGCTAAATAATAAATGAGAGGTTGCAAAAATGTAACATGTTTTAAAGATCAATGTCCGCATGCCTGCTGTATCAGAGGATGATGTGTCCGCATTAGAGTCACTTGTAATTATGAATGTGATGCGTCATGACAAGCAAGTGTGATCAAAAAAAATCTAAACTGAACAATGTAGCTTGTGATGTGATTGTAGCCTAACTATAAATAATTGATTCATTATTAATGGTAAGAAGACACATTTTCTTTAGCTGCACAGTGCCAACTAATTCCTTATGTGACACAAATTAGTGAAACCCTAACAGTTTAAACAAGCAATAATGTCCAGTCGTGTAATGGGCTGGTGTTGATCTGTGGTCCATATGGATCTACTCTCACGGTTCAGCGCAGAACGTGGACCACATATTAATCGTCATAGTGTGAAATATGATCCTACCTCCTGTTCTAATCTTCTCCACTATTCACGTAAAAAGCCTTTTCAGATAGGGGAGGATCCTTAGACCTTGGATGACTTAAATATGAGGAACTTTCCATCTTATCTTAGACTGAAGACGCTACTTGAATGAGTAGTGAAATGTATCTACGAAACAAAAGGAGTCCAGTTGACCTAACTCAACTCAACTTCCAGAAAATCTCACCTGGATGTCTAAGAATCGTCACAGACTCGCAGACCGTGTGAAATAGTTTCTACTGCCGCTGCATGGTGTTACTATTTTGGACCATTTATATATTTTTGGCATAAAAATTTTTTTTGCACACACACAGAATTCAAACTTTCTCTCGTGTGCTTCTCCTTTTACTTGTTTGCTTCTGTGCTCTAGGGATGCCAGATAAAAAAAAAAAAAAGGCTTGGCATTATTAAAACTTTCCCACTCAGATAAAATACAACTACTGTCTAAACTTGTCTTGTAGCTTAGCTGTTTTTGCACATATGCTAATTTTGGTAAAATTTGCCTAATATTTATTACTAGCCCAAGACGCATGTTTCTAGCGAAAGATGATAAGTCCAGTTACCAGAAATCTGGCAACACTGATCGCTTAGCGTTGCACAGATTGGCAAGGTAAACATTGATTGGTTGTTTCTTTTCTAGAACGTTAGAATCTTCATTTGAACTGCAACTGGACCCTCTTGCGGTGTACAAATTAATAGATGTGTGAGCTACAGAGAATTATTATTAAAAACAAACATGATCACTTATTTATTTATTTATTCATTCATTCATTCATTCATTCATCTATCTATCTTCTATACCGCTTATCCTGGGGGCCTGGAGTCTGTCCCATGAGACTTTGAACATGAGACGGGGTACACCCTGGACAGGGGGACACACCCTGTCGCCAGGAAAAACATGCACACATGCGTGTCTTTTGGACTGTGAAAGGAAACCGGAGTACCCGGAGGGAGCCCACCAGGCATGGGGAGAACATGACCCAAGGTGGGAATCTGTGGCCTCGCACCCCCTGGGTCGGGGTTCGTGTTAACCATTACGCCACCCGGTCACCCGTCATAATTAAAAAATTTTTATCTTTTTATTTAGTTAAATGTTTAACAGCAATTAATCTCTTAAAAATTAATCATTAACATCCCTATTGTAAACACGCCAGTGTGTTGACCAGAAGCCTAATTGTCTAGGAGAAAAAGTGGCAGCTAAACTATATAATAATGTTCAGTGTGGTAGTTAGGTGTATTTCATACACAAGCGGATATGTATTTTCCTCATAGGGGATGAGTCAGCCACAGATGTCCTTTACTACATGGTCCAAAACACATTTTTAGTGTGAGCAAGTTTTGAGCTCCTGTGTTTGTTTTTTCAGATCAAATGTAAAAGACGTTAATTACGGTTGGCATTTTTCCACTTTCTATCAATGTTTAACCACAAAACGACTTTTTTATTTAAAAAACGGAGTTAAATTAAAAAAGAGGACATTTAGCTCCAAGTGTATATATTGTTGTCTACAATAGCACAATATGTACAAGCTCTAAAACATAACCAGGTCTGTATTTTAATTTGTAGTCCGTGAATTCTCTCATGCATTGTCTTTTGACCTCAAGTTTGCTAACTTTTTTTTTTTTTTGAATTACTTGGCATTTTGAATCACAGAAATCCTGCTCTGTGATTTCATTCTCTTGGCCCAGGGCCTTCATGTAACACAAATAACTGATTTGCAGGTGTGTGTGTGTGTCATAGACTGTATGTCTGTGCATCTATACGTACAGCTCACAGCCTTGAATACTGATAGCACACGCAGAGTTTACAGTTTGACAATAAATCTCAGATGATTTACAACAGAGGCTAGTTCAAGGTGTGTGATCTGTCTCAACCAAAAGTGATAGGAATAAACTTTGAGGATGACACGGCTCTGATGACGACCCCAAGCGAGTAAGGAAATAATAAATCCCATGTATGTAGGTGTTATATGTTTAAAGAAAATGCTTGACTTGAACACTCAAGTGTTCACAGCTGAGTTGTTTTTTTTGCATTGCAGCAACTGTAATCTTTCTTGTAAAATTAACAGCATGCTTTATAAACCTGTCTACAGCAATTACAAGCTCTTTCCGCCCGTAAATTCCATGTTTCTCTCCAAATTACAATGTTGAAGTTGAAGTCTCAAAAAAAAAAAAAAGGACTTTATAGGTTTATATAATTTAACAAATAACTATTCAGACATTCTCTCTTTTTTTCCCTACTAATTCCAAGGGGTGGAAAAAAACATCCAAAAAACTGTAGCACAAAGAAACACTAAATGTTTAGGGATTAAAGATATCTGTCTTAAAATATATTAATTCATTTTACTTTAATCGTCTTATTCTCAAATGGTCAGTCTCACAGTGGATTGGGAGCAATTCTGGGGAAATAACACAAAAATACACCCTGAAGGCAGTGCGGATCACCATGCATGCACATGCACACCTAGGGGCTGTTAAGAGATGTCGGTCTATCTCCCTGCATAATTTGGGAAGTGGGAGGAAGTCAGGAAACACCACACAAGCAGTAACCTGAGCTTAGGATCAAATCCCAGAGCCGTGAGGTGTGAGGCAGCGCTAACCTCTGTGCCACTATTGAGGTAGCAAAGTGATTCAGGATAATTTACTGCATGTTATTTTAAAGTATTTTTGTATGGCATAAACAATAACCAAACAAGCCACCCGATTCCATATGAGATCCGATCTTAGGTTAAAGCTGATGGGTAAGAAGCTTCGTCTTGATTCGCAATAACCCTTTCCTAACCCTCCTCCTCTCCCACTCTCAGGGTGATGCCCGAAGTCACATGGTTTCAGATCGTCTGAGCATGATGGGACTCAGCATGGACCTGTCCGATACCTCGGTGCAGCAGAAGCTGGATGAGATCAAGGACCAGATCAAGCGCGAACTCCGCAAAGAGCTCAAGATCAAGGAAGGAGCGGAGAACCTGCGCAAAGCCACAACGGACAAGAAGAGCCTGGCTTACGTAGACAACATGCTGAAGAAGAGCAATAAGAAGGTGGAGGAACTGCACCAGGAGCTACAGGAGCTCAACGCCCATATCGTGGTCAAAGATCCTGACGAGCTAAAAGGTAAACTTTTACTTTTGGTACCAAGGGATATACAGTCCACCCCAAAAATTCGCAGGTTGTTTATGTTCCTAGAGAACCTGCTGCTCCCAAACCCAGTTTCTATTACCCTTTAAAAAAAAAAACAACAAAAAAAAACATGTATAATAAAAATTATATACTGTATTGAATAGCGGGAGTTTCCGCAAACAATTAGGTTGTAAAGAAAAACCCGCAAATGACTGAGGACACGAGCTCTGAACCACAACTTTAGTCGGGGGTCGACTGTACATTCAATTTGAAAAAAAAAAAAAAAAAAGAAAAACACGGGTTTACAAATGAGCATGTCCAAAAATACACGTCTATAGCTCTGTGTTTGTAAAGAGATAATATTTAAAGAAAACTACTCAATCTGATTCATCCAATAAACTTCTAGGTGAAATTCCGGTTTATGTTTAAGTAATAAAAACCATAAACTACATAGCATGGCTAAGTCAGAAATGAAGTAATGTTTGGGCTTGAATTCCGCCTGAGTCTGAGCAACCCCGCAAACAACAGCAAAGTTAAGATCTTGACGGATATCGGCCTGTATGTCCACATGCATGAAATATTATGAGAGAGAATTGTTGTGGTATCCACAGACAGTCTGACATTATCTGCTGGCTCAAAAGTGGTCTACTACATGGGGAAAAACAACACGTACATAATTTATTTGATAGTTCTATTCATTTCACACAAGATATTTCACAGATCCACCTGCATCATGCCGTGTCCAGTCCCCCACTTCACTGGGTCATAGGTCACACAGGAGTGTGAAATGATCTCATTCTGACCAGCGCATTTCAGTTTAGGATGCAATGAAGCATTATGTTTTACATTTATGTATCAACTTGTTCATCTGTTTATTTAAACCTGTACTAATTCCATATTTCTAAAGAATTATTTAAATATTTTGCTATGAGCCTCATTTATTAAAGGAGTGCTGGCTGTAGAATGTGTTTATTAGATGAAGGCAGCTATTCTGTTTTTTTTTTTTTCATATTGGTTTAAAATTTTAAATAGAGTTTATGGATGGTTTAATTTAAACTAATTGAATATATGAACACAATCTTGATTATAGAATTTTCATAATTGCGTTAATTATAATTAACTGAATTACTGGAGATAATTGCCTTGCAGTACTTCGCTGCTTAAAGTAAACACCAACTGAAAACATCTCGATCTCTCACACACGTGCGCAAACACAGTTTTCTCTCTCTATTCCTTTTCCCCCTTCTCCTTTGACAAAGGCTCTGCAGATCATGTGAAATTAGTGATAGTAGAACAATCAGGTACAAAGGCAGTAAAGCCTTTGGGGGAAATTAATCACTAAACACTTGTGCATAAAAATGGCTGTTCAGATATCCAAGTAAAGAAATTCCAAGTGTAGCTAAACAATGCCTTGTCTCATGGGATATTTGCACATCGTTGCTGTGGCATGATAAATCTGACATCACAAATAATTTGTCCGATATACCAGCCACCATTATTTAGTGCTATCGGCCTGTTACCGGTACTGGCTGTGATGTATATTAATACACATGATTAGTAGTAGTATAGTATTAGTAATATCTATGATTTGAAACTTTTGCACATTGACCTTCATCTTGGCTGATAAATGATAACATCCTTGACCTTCATTCAGTCTCAAACTGAGTGTCTTATGGTGTGTGTGTGTGTGTGTGTGTGTGTGTGTGTGTGTGTGTGTGTGTGTGTGTGTGTGTGTGTGTGTGTGTGTGTGTGTGTGTGTGTGTGTGTGTGTACGCAGGTGCATGGGTGTGCGTTTTGGTCAAAATGATGCAGTTTTGAGTTGTTGCGACTTTTCTTATAAAACGTAATATGCTCTGATAATAGAGTATGATATTGCATACACACTATGCATGATTACAGTTCTGCCTGAGAAACAAACGTTACAAATAATAGAAATGTTATATGTACTGAGACAAAACATTTATTAACTAGTAAAATCAAATACAGATTAGTTACATGACAAAAGTCCGATACGAGCTGATGGGGTCAGTGAATCCAGTAAAAGTCAGCGTCCTGTTTGCTGACGAGTTCTGGCTGACTGACTACAAACTTACATAAAAAGAAACCTGCAGAACTTATTCTCGATCAGCGAAAAAAACAGTAATTGCGACAGACCTGCATGTTTGTGTGTGAGAGAGAGACGGAGTGTTTGAGTAGAATGGTGGGAAAGATCTCTAGCTGTACAAAACAAGCCAGGGCTTTAAATAATTGCACAAGCTCTCACGCTTTGTTAGGAGTCCTTCCTCCTCTGCTTCATTTAATGAACTTGGCCAGGAGGAGACGTGTGGGCTTCACAGATAGGGTTATGACCTTGGTGTGTATATACTGTAGTATCCTCTCTTTTAAAAATAGACGTGGTCACAAATAGGGTTGCAAAATTCATTGAAGGAAAAAAAAAAAAGAATCACAATCTCGATTCATACATACATTTCTGAATGACGACAATGACGCATGTGTCAAACCATTATATTTCTTCTACTGTTGCGTTTATCATTCCATGTGCTAGTTTATACGATTGTTGTTATGAGAATAAGGTATAAAGTCTCGCACACTACCACACCCTGGTTGAACACGGGTTGAGAGCTATGCTGTAAAATTTTTACTGAATTTCTTACTACCGAGCAATCTTTGTGAAAAACTCTTATAAAAAATAAATAATGGATATAAACAAACGCATGCAATGATGAAGTTCTGTAGTTGGCTGAGTGTCCAAAAAGCACACATGCAATTTCCTAGATATTTTTATGTACTATTGTTAAAATTCTTTTTTTTTTTTTTTTAATCAGCAGCTTTTATTTTCTTTAAGAGTTGAAAGTCCTGCATAGACAGCGAGTGTTCAGGGTGAAAAAAAAAAAAGAGAGAGAATTGTGAGTCATAATTCACATTTGACCAAGAATCGCACAGCCCTAGTCACAAAGCAGCTCCATATACCCTGATTAGATTTAGGTCCTTAATGACCAGATGCAGTCGTGTCAAAAACAAACAAAAAAATACCTGAGACATCATGAGGAAGAATCCCTGGGAGGTAGCAGATTCCAAATGAACCGGTCCTCTTCTAGGTGACATCAAAGGCAAATAAAAAAAAAAAATTGGTTAAAAACAAAAGAAAACTGTCACTTGTCATATATTTATGCTTAAGTTGCTTAACTTGCTTAATTATACCAGATTTATAACTTTTTTGGGGGGTTTCACTGTGAATTAAAGAAACTTGGAGCATAAACATTTTTTTCAACAGCCTTATAAACTCCTGTCCAGCTTAGCATGCTCAAACTGAAATACCCCTCAGGTAATGCATTTTTTCATACCTCAAACTCTTTCTGTTTCATTCCTCCTCCACATGCACTGCTTCAATGTTTGTAAATGAGTTAAAACTGAGCCACGCCACAGCAAGCAAGAGTAGGGAAAAATCGAACTGACTAACCGGATAATACAAAAATTGAAAAAAAGAAAATAAACAGCATGTATTGTATATGTATATACACACACACACACACACACACACACACACACACACACACACACACACACACACACACATGCTAAAACTACCTGCGTGATATTGTGTAGGTCCACCTAATGCCACCGCCAAAACATCTGACATATCGAGGCATGGGCTCCACAAGACCACTGAAGGTTCGCTGTGGTACCGATCTGGCACCAAGATGTTAGCAGCAGATCCTTTAAGTATTATGTAATGCTAATCTAATGTATTTACCAGTTTATTGAATCCCAGATCGCTAACAGTGCTAAAGCATGTCTTTGCTAGGTAAAAATGTGATTGTATTAATAAGATTATTTCTTTAAGTCTTTGTGAGCGATTGCATTAATAAGAGAGCCCTTAATCTATGACTGTGCTGCAGTTTTAATGATTTTACTTTTCTGTCCTTTCTTGAAAAATGAATTTGGTAGCAAAACCTATCACATTGCTAAGCTAAAAAAATGCAGTCAGTTTGCTCTTTTGGCTCTTTTTCTATGGTAATCAAACTTCCCAATTGTATTACAGGACGCTAACAGCTTTCACTCACAAGTGTATTATCTGACTATAATCTTTGGCTGAACTAAACATGTGTGAGTGTGTTTGTGCTTTCAGGGAGGGAAAATGGATTTATAACAGAACGAAAGTGTTATTGTGGAACGGAATGCAGTGATTGTCTTGTTTTTAGAATTGTTGGCCAATAATCATGACAGAAATTCAGTTAATTGTACAGCCGTACAACGAAGTACATTTGAAATGTTACTGAAACGTTCTTGCCTTCACATTACTAAAACACCACACCTGCCCAAATCTACTACTAAAGTAGACCAGGAGTATTAATAATAATATTTTTTTTGTCTCCGTTTGCAACCAGGAAATTTAAAATGCAATTAAGAAATTACAAAGAAACCTTGATTTAAGTATTAAGTATTTTGTCAGTTAAGCATTAAGTATTTTGTCAGTTAAGCATTAAGTATTTTGTCAGTAAGTCTTTACAGCGGAAATGAGCAGGCTAAAGAGAAAGAACAGAGCTATGTAACACAGCTTTCTTGTGTAGCATGAAGTCTGTACTTTTTACACCCTGCTTACAGCTGTGACTGTTTAATTTCTTAAATGACTTTCTTGAATGTGTTCCTAGTCTTACTGTGACCCCATCAGTTCATTTTTTTTTTCCCCGTCACAAATTAAAATGGTCATCTACTATAATAAATCCGAAATTTTTGTGGTTGAAGTCAGTAACTAATTGGTACTAATTTCGCTTTATTAAGATAATCATGTTTCAGTGTTGTAACACAAAATCTCTGAGCAAGGAATGTGAGTGATCCATTTAGGTTATTTTATTTATTTATTTATTTTTATAGCACATCCTGTTTGCTGGGGCAGTTCTTGAGCAGTTCATGAAAGCGCTCTTTGTTTCTCAGTAGTACTCTGTAGTAGTGTTGCTACTTGAGTAATATTTACTAAGAGAACAAGTTGTAATAGATGCATGACTCAGTGCCTTTTCTCTGTTAGTTTCTGTTTCTTCGCTCTCGGCTGCTGTTTGTTTAACGTTTGAAACTGCGTTAACTAATGAGCGATATGTTCAGAAAGCAGTCTGTGATCTCCTGCACTACTGAGTTTTGAACCTTTAAACTCTGCTTCGCTCCCGTGATTTTAAAACATAATATTTTTCATTATATTTATGGTTATGTAACTTTAGCTCTAGCTTGACTGGCTTGGGTAAAGATTATCTGTTTTTCTAGTGAGCAAAAACAGGAATTCATTATTGTCATTTTCTTCATACCAAGTACGCGTCTACATCGATACTGATGTTCTTACCAAACCATGCAGCCTTTTCAGTGTTGAGCAATCAGGCATGGCATGCAAAAAAAAAAAATATTACTGCTGTATGTTTTAGTTATTGCCTTGCTCTGCAATGAACAAACTTCTCTTAAGTTTTATATTTAACATTTTATGGCATTTAAACCGGTTCTAAAGCAGGTGTGTGTCTCAGTGCTTGCAGAACTCATAGAAGTGCACTCACTTTGTAATCGTTTCTTTACATGCTTGCTTTACTAAGTGTGTTTACTCTGATCCTACCATAACAGCAATAATGGAAATAGTAGCCTATTTGCAATTAAAATGCATCATGTATCCATCTCAGCCTGAACAGTTTGACCCAATCCATGCTGATCTAAATACATTTTTAATCAGAGTGAGAGTGGTGGTGGATAGGTAAATATTTACCATGTAAGCAGTAGGGTTGGGTACCAAAAACCTGTACCAATACGACACCGGTACCTCTATAACCGGTATGTACCAGACCGAAACAGAACGCGAATTTCGTTGCCTCATTTCGGTGCCACTTAAATGCCTGAACTGTCGATTGAAATATTTGTTCTCTGGGGCTATGATGATACAGTTGTAATAAGCATTAGATTCATCAACACACATGATCGCTAGTAAAATTTAAATAGTGCATTCATGGGGTGTCATGGGATGGGGAAAAATCAATTATTTCCTTAATTAGAAAAATCTAGAGGACTTCGGAAAGCTTTGATAATACAAATTCAAAACATTGTTGCAGTAATGTTATTGTCCATTTTATTTATGTAAATTAAAAGTTTATTAGATTAGATTAACAAAATTAAAAGCACAAATCATCAGGAAATGAGACCATCTAAGATGCGCGTGAGATGCACGTCAAATCTAATGAAACATTTGAGGGCACACGGAATAAACTTAAAAGCAGAGGCATGTGCCGTGTTTGACAGCTTGCGGACAACAGCAAATAGAAGTCCACCGATTATGATGACAACAGCAGCTTTTCCGCAGATTAGTAGTAGGCTAATGTAAATTTAATTGCAAAATGCAAATCTTGCATTCATGCTAACAAGTGGTCAAACGATTTGTAAAACACTAATGTAACATGGATTCTGTTTATATTTATGGCTTTCCGGCTGGTTCTTAAACTTTTAATATATTGTTCAATTTTAAGCATTAAATTTTTTTGTTCAATAAAAATGTATTATTTAGTCATCCACCGTAATTTTGAGGCTTTTCCAAAGTATCGGTTTAGGCACCGGTACCGGTTTAAAAGTATCAAATTTGGCACCGTTATCAGAAAAAGAAAAAAATAATGATACCCAACCCTAGTAAACACTTGATCTGATCGTTTCTTTCTTGCTGGTCTAAATGTCATTTCTGTGCATATTTGCCCTATATGGAGATAACTTCCATTCCATTCCATTCCTGATCTATAAACACTTTCCTTTCATCCACAGGGTCTCTGGCTTACTGATTAACCTGCCAAGTAGTAAAGCTTTTAACCAATCATAGATGAGACTGAATTTTTCTAACAATTCAGAACACAGATGTATTAGAAAATATGGGAAGCAGAACCTCATCTTCTGCTTCCTTTGCTGAACCAATTTGCACGTAAATAAAATGCAATTCGGATTAAATCCTTTGTGCATATAAACACACATTGTATCAGATCCGTGTCCATGTAAACAGTTTAGTTGGAATCTTTAATCAGAATAAATTAAATGGATTAAATATTTTTTTGCCATATAAACAAATCTACTGTTCGATGCTTCAAATGACTAGTGTGCACAAATCATAGCACTTATAAACATAATTTATAATGACTGCTTATGCTCTGAGAGCTCAGGTCTAAGTCAGTGTTGTCTGTTTGATTAGTGAGCCAGCTTACATACTGTATAGTGCCACATGGTCATCAGATGTTGGTATCAGAGCATTTTTGACAAGTACGAGTAAATGAGCATGAGGGAGTTGGCTGAAAATCAATAACCGTATTGGAGATTGTTGATGGACGATGATTGATTAATTGTAACTTATTTCGATAACACATTTTTGATAACTTTTTCCTACTGTATGAAACTGGTGTCTGACTTTCAAACAGGGATCCTAAACATTTCTGTCCCTCATACACCCTAGTTTCTCTTATCTTTGCTTGCCAAGATAAAGCCTTCAAAGTATTCTCTTGTAAAACAGGAATAGAGGGCTTGGATAAAGAAAGTGAAACGATGTGGCGTTAGTCAGGGCTCTTTTTTGCCTTACTGTTTTATTAAATGTAGGGGTCAGGATTGTGGAATATAGAGCGACATATCCTTTTTTGCTTGTTTCAGCACAACCTAGTTTATATGATGAATTGTATTTTATTTTAATCAACTGTACAAACTAAGCAAAAAAAATTTTAATAAACTAATGGGCTGCATAAGCAGCAAAATAGCACAAATTCATATGATGTGTTTTTATGGTTGTTTATATGAAAAAAAAGGAGGCACCTTACTGCGTATGATATCACCAAGGTTAAGTTTTAAGCTATTTCACAAGTGATCTTTAACTTTAGCATAACTTTATTAGCGGATTGTCTTGACAAAGTATTTAATTAAATTTGTACTTCATATTTGTCTCAACACATATCACATGTAGCCCTGAATAAAGGTAAAACCTTCCTCTGGATGTGTGTCTGTGTGCGCTTGTCCTGACACGAGTGCGTGATCTCATCACTCAGGATTTCAGAGCAGTTCTGTTACATTTGTGTATGTGTGCATGTGGTTGATGGGGTAGGAAGAGCCAAATAGTGTGAAAATGATCTAATCTTAGTTTTTGGCCCATAATCTATACCACGTCAGCAAGTTCTAAGATGATGCACATGAGCCTGGGCACCTCTCTGCTCTCAGGAGGTTAAGTGCAGTCTTAAACGTTAAACTAATGTTTTCCAGTCTGTTTTGTTTCGAGATGGCTGGAAAACCTCCTTCCCTTTTTCCTTCTTATTCAGTTTGCCTTCTCCACCTCGGGTGTTCCGAGGTCTTTCTCTCTCATTCATAGAATGTAATACATGCATACATACATACAGTGAAACATTGGATTGCGAGTACCTTGGTCTGCAAGTGTTTTACAAGACGAGCAAAATGTTTAAAATAAATTTTAACTTGATAAATGAGAGAGGTCTTGAAATACAAGTACTACAGTATGTATACGATACATATTTTCTGCCAAGCTTCACGTGATCACAACTGAGCCAGTGGTTTTTCTCTCACGCACACTCTGGGATTGTGGGTAATCGTCTTGATAACCCGTTTGCCGACAGAGACTCTGTTAGAGAGTAATGATTGTGTGTGCGTGTGTGCGTGTGTGTGTGTGTGTGTGTGTGTGTGTGTGTGTGTGTGTGTGTGTGTGTGTGTGTGTAAAATGTATGTGTGTGTGTGTATACACGCTTTCCTGATTTACTTTTAAGGATTTAGTTTCTTGATTTAATTTTTACCCCGGATCACTCAATCACCTGCCTTTCTACATTAACCTCCTCTGTCTTCTTAGTATGAAAATGTTATTTATTTCAAAACTTAAAAAGCAGTCCATCTTAGGTATTAGAAATTCACAAATAAGCAATCTTTCCTCATTGCGACATCATACACAGTGTTAAAAGCATTTTGTCATGGCTCACATATTATCATAATTCATTATCAAAATGTCATCTGTCTGACTTTTTACAAGCTTCATAGACATCTAAGCACATTTGTGATTTCTCAGAGATAAATGAGTCCAAAATAGGAAAGTTGGCCTCATACATGTGGAATTAGCTTACAGTTTATTAATTATTAATGTTAGGGGTAGCTCAGTGGTTAAGGCATTGGACTACGGTTTCGGAAGGTCCCAGGTTTAAACACAAAGTTTCCACTGTTGGGCCCTTGACCCTTAACCCTCAACTGCTCGGATGTATAATGAGATAATCTAAGTTGCTCTGGATACGAGCATCTGCCAAATGCATAAATGTAAATGTAATTCGCTGCACGACTGAGTACTTTCTTGGGAACACTCATTTGCATATGTATTCATGCAATTAACTAATCAGCCAGTCATGTGGCGGCAGTGCGCTGCATAAAATCATGCAGATACAGGTCAAGCGCTTCAGTTAATGATCACATTAACCATTAAAATGTGGAATTGTGTGATCTCTGTGATTTTGACCGTAGCATGACTGTTGGTGCCAGACAGGCTGGTTCGAGTGTTTCTAAAACTGCTGATCTCCTGGGGTTTTGTGCACAGCACTCCCTAGTGTTTACTCAGAATGATGCAATAAAGAAAAACACCCATTAAGTGGCAGTTCTGAGAACAGAAACCCCTTTGTTGAACAGAGAAGTCAACAGAGACTGGCTAGACTGGTTCCGACTAACAGAAATGTTACAGTAATTCAGGTAACCACTCTGTACAATTGAGACAAGCAGAAAAGCATCTCAGAATACACGTGTCGAACCTTGAGGCTACAACAGCAAAAGACCAAGTTAGGTTCCACTCCTGTCAGCCATGACCAGAAAGCTGAGGCTGCAGTGGACACCCACACTGGACAGCTGAAGAGTAGAAAAAGCCTGGTGTATGAATGTCCATTTCTGCTGAGGGACGCAAATGGAAAGGTCAGAGTTTTGCAACAACAGCATGGACTCTGCCCTGTGTCAACAGTCCAGGCTGGTGGAGGTGGGTGAGATGGTATTTGCGTATTGTTGCTGAAATGTGGCTACATGTGGCTACTATGATAATGCACCATGTCACAAAGCAAAGGTTGTCTCAAACTGGTTTCATGAGTCACCAGTAGAACAGATTTGGGATGTGGTAGAACGGGAGATTCACTGTGTGAAAATGCATGTGGAAAATCTGCAGGAGTTGCATGATGCAATCATGTCAACATGGCATCCTGTCAATCTCAGTTTCTAACATCATGTGGAATCCATTCGCTGTAGATTGTTTTGAAGAAAAAAAGGAGGCCCTACCCAGTATTATTATAGGTAAAGTAATAAAGTGCTCAGTGAGTGTAGATTAAAATATTAAAACAGAGCTACATAATTTGTTTCAAATGCTACCTGTTACTTAAGCAGCGTCACATGAGAGAGAGTGCTGTTTGCTTGAATATCAGCATGGCCAACACATATCTCGCTACTGGCAGAACTGACTTACCGCGATTGGCGGAGCCAACCGACAGTTAATGACGGACAGTAAGTGTAATTTATGGGTCAAAGTAGTTTTAAATTTTTAGCGGCACTATGCAACCAAAAGGTGAGGAGAATAAAACGTGGAGGTGGCGGCCATTCCTTTAAATCTTGGAAGTTTCTTTTTAGATTTTATTTTATTCTGCTTTAAAATATCTGCTCTGTTAAATTCCAGGTTAAAAGGTTGAATCACAAATAGCGTTAAGTGGAAAGCTAGTGTCATAGGGAGTTCAGTCATTTGTTCTACATTAAGTAGTGCCCTTGATCAGGGGTTAGAGAGGGATTTCCACAGGGATGTTTAAGATCACAACGCTATAAGATGTGTTTTCTTGTTGAAAGTGCCTCAATGACTGGTTTTAAATGTGTTTCCCATGCTAAAACCAATAGTTAGTGTAATAAATGGTTATTAGAACACCCATGATGCGGAGTAATGCATGCCGTTCAAGTGCTGTTATGCTCCATTATCACCACTTGTAGAATTTTTTTCAGCCAATCAGATTGGAAACTGACTGTTGTTTAATAAGTATCATAGAGCCTGGGACATTATCCTTTGCTTAACTGGTTATGTTGTGAGTGTGTGTTCTCATTTAAATGATCTAAAAAATGTAAAAACAAGGTTAAGTTTAGAGTAAAATATCCTTTTTTACTTATAATTAGCTTTTCATACTGATTGCTAAATTGTAGTCTATTAATAAGAAACCTTAAGTAAAATCAGTTAGTTAAGTAATGTTTATCTGAGGGGGAAAATAAAACCACAAAATATAATCACTGGCTGGAAAAAATGACAGAATCCCATCTTTAAAAGTTCACACACTTTAAAAGTACATATAATAAAGTTTAGACATTCTCATCTTTAAAAGTTTTTATTTGAAGCAGTGAACATGGAAAACATATGAGAAAAATCTCATGTTTTTTTTCGTGGTAAAGTGAACTAGATAGCTATTTATTAAATAAATGTACTAGACTCTAGCCAAGACAAGAAATCTGACTTGCTGCAACCCTGACTCTGATCTTGACCTTGATAACTTTTTATGAAATTTGTAAACACCCAAAGCTAAAACCAGCTGAGGTACTATAGAGATAAAGTCCAAGTTTTATAACTTTGAATACCAGTCATCATTTCAAATAAACTGACTGATGTCTTCAGTGTTGTGTTTATACAGTAGAACTCCGCAAAATATATAGTGTAGCTTCAGTCAGACTCTTCCAGACGCAGGTTAATCCACAACCTAGACTAAATTATACTGTCAGGGGGATTGTTCGTTTATAAACACTCTCTACTCTAAAGCTGAGCTTAATCCCTGTCTGGAAACCCGGCCCTGAGGCCTGAACAGTGGGGGAAGTTTTTCAGGGGCGAAGCACAAAGTGATATCGTAGTGCAAACATGGCTGTCTGTCAAAGATATAGAATGATGATTTCATAGCTTTTTATATTACGCTTCATTTTTTTTTGCCACTTAATTGACAGTTTGAGCAAATCCTATATAAATTATTTGATGTGATGGGGAAACATCAGGTATTATATGAGAAGTAATTGTATTAGCACCATGTTGGAGCAACATGCTACAGTAGGTTTTATTATGAAGAATTATAGCAGAATGATTACTTTTGTGTTTTTTCATAGCAGCACTTCTATAATGCACTCACATTTAAAACAAAAGCTGCTCAATACCAATTTCAAGGTTCTTGTGTCTGATTTTTAAAAGTGGTTCATTTTTGCAACATAAAATATTAAATTTAATACTCGATTTTAAGCCGTGTTAATTACTAAGCAAACTCGTCAGCCTTCATTACATGACCTTGTCATTTTCTAGGCTGTGCTCAACTTTTTATTTATTTAATTATTTTAAGTTCTTTTGTGTTTTTTGATATGCACCATATGTGCTGATCATAACACAGTGCTATTATTAGTCCCTTGTAGTATCAATTGACTGACTATCCTAGTTTAATAGCAATGTAGATTATTACCAGAACAAAAACATAAATAAATCTAAAGATAAAAGAAGGATTGGCTCCTAAATTACAAGTAAGTTTTTTTTATTTATTTTTTTTATTTTTAGAATACTAATATTCTTGAAAGAGTGGGGGGGGGGTAATTTTCTAGTGAAGCCATAAACCAATTAATTTTAAATTATAAAATGCTTTTCTCTTATATTTAATTTAATTTTCTTTTTCTTTTTTCAGTTTCAGAGTTCCCTATGACTCCGGACACTCCAGTCAGCACCAACACAAGTCGCCTGGCTGCGCTCAAGAAGCAGAACGACATTGAGCTCAAAGTGAAGCAGGGTGCTGAGAACATGATACAGATGTACTCCAATGGTTCCCACAAGGTAGTGTGCTTCAGACTTTCTATTAGCCGGGGTGTCTGGTAGATGAAGCTCACGAGTCTTAATGATGAAGTGGGTGATTTGAGAGTTCTTGGATGATGCGAGGTCACACTTTGCTGCTATTTGAGCACAAATTTTGTTAAACATATTTAAGTTGAATTGGTGCAACTCCATCTTCCTACATGACTGACACATTGATCTTTAGGAGAGTCTGAATGTAATGGAATGGTAAAAGATATGAGCCAGTAATGTGCATTACAATTACATTTTACATATATAACATATTTGGAAAGCGAGAAGAGTAGCTCATGGTCTAAATGTGTTCTATAGTGGAAGAGTTATGAAGCTTAGTAACATGTATTTCTGTAGTCCCTGGTCCCTGGTGCACTTTGTTTTGCTGTAGCTGTTAATTATCTCTATTGTGTGTACATAGATAGTTGTGTGTCATATGAATCGTGTGCAGACCTATTAAATGTTTCATGGTGCAAACAAAGAAAATGGCTGGTTGCTTTAATGTCACTGTGACAAAATGTTTAGGACGACTTAAGGACCACAAGGTATACTGTATTTTTCACATACTGAACCAGGCAGTGAATATCTTAATTGCTTTCCTAGTGGATCTGCTGCTGTTACAAATAAATACGAAAATAAATAAATAAAAAAGCGTGGTCTTAATCTTTCAAGGCATTTTCATTATGCAAATGCGTCACTGTTATTTTTCTCTGAGTGATATTAAAGGTTTATACCTATAACATGTACATATCAATAAATGTAGAAACACTGAAAGGACTGGTGCAGTGAAGTAGTAAATTTTAACAGTAAGTTACAGTTATAGAAGCACTGATACCTGACGTGATGCATAGAAAAGTGAGTCGTGATATTATTGTCATATTGCTCTAGTACAGTTATCTGCATAGTTTGTGTCTTTGATAAATTTGCCAATGAGTGTTGAGACAAGGTAGGTGGCCACTGAGTGGCTATACGTTGACCCGAATATATGGAATGCATATTTTTACCAGGAAAGCTAGAAATTGCAATCATTTCCTTAATTAACATCATTAAAAGAAGGAAATTTTGTTTTTTTGCCAGCATTCCCCACACCTTACATAGGACAAGAGTATAGAACCTACGATCATTTCAATGCAGGTTGCTCAGTTTCCCAGTTGCAAACTAATGCTGAATTCTACAATATCTCGGAATTTCTCGTGTGTGTGTGCGTGCGTGCCTCATCTCAGCTGCAGCCAAAATCAACAGATTGCATTTAAAAGGTCATGTAGTGTGTGCATGTAGTGACGATCCTAAAATCATGTCCATGAGGCGTAAAGGACAAGCAGGGCTTTCTGTCGCATGCTGAGCCCTTTAGATTCTCTTCCTTGAGTGATGTGAATGAGGTGTGTGTTCCCCCAATGAATGGGACTTGAAACATTTTTCACACTAGATTAAATACTGTGTATGTAGAAAAATTATTTATGCTGTCGGCCTTGGAATAGCAGTTAATGATCCTTTTTGTTGTTATGTTTAGGATTATTTCCGTCTGTCTCTTTGGCACTACTGTACAATAAGCCTTTTTTCAACCTGAGAATACGTAAACACACCGGGACCGATGAGGTCTAAAGAAGCTAAAGGCAACCTGAATGTCAGAATGATATTGTGAAGCATGATCATCTATTTTGATATGAAAATTGAGTATTGGAAGCTGTCTACTGTAGCTGCAATTATGGAATCATTTTGCATAATAATGACTTACACCTGCACTTTCAGTTAGCAAAAAAACTTTTTTTATCTTATGGGTAAATGATAGTTGTTTAACATGGAGGAGCATGCTTGCAGGACTTCCTGTGGAGGTGAAAAGCACTTCCTGCCAAAAAATGGCTGTCCTAAGGAAATGGAGCACTTCAGAGATGCCGGACACGTTCACATTTGTTGGACCTGTTAAATGATTGCACAAGTGATCTATCATTGTTCTTTTGAGTGGCAACTTATAAAAATATATATTTGTTTTGCATTTGAGGTGGCAAAATGTTGCCATTCTTCCATAATCCTATGGGTGCCATGTTCTAAACTATTCACATGTTGGCAGGCAGCACAGCATCCTGTATTGTATCCTACAATTGTTTAAAATTGTAACAAAATCAGATTTTTAAAATCATGTAATAATTGCAAAATTGTGATACTTGTAGAATCACAATACAGATCACCTAGGTATTGTGATAATATCGTATTGGACGTTTACTGGTGGTTCTTTTCCCTTGTTTTTTGTGTGTTTGTGTACCTTTAGTACGATAATACTTGACAGGGTGGCACTGGGTTTCCTCTGGGTTCTCCGGTTTTCTCCCACGGTCCAAAGACATGCAGCTTAGATTAAAGGTGCGATCTCAAATTGTTCGTAGTGTGTGTTTGTGTGTGCGCACCCTGCGATGGATTGATGGATTTTCAGTGTGTACTCTGCCTCATACAGTCTCCTGGGCTCCAGCTCCTCCCTCAACCCTGTAGACAAAATACAGTGGTATAGATGATGAATAAATGAATGAATGAATCGCACTAGACAGGCTTTAGATTACAGAAAAGCTTCTTAATGTTTGCTTTTCCTTTCCTTTCCAGGATCGTAAGCTACTTGCAATGGCCCAGCAAATGCTCCAGGACAGCAAGACCAAAATTGAGTTCATCCGCATGCAGATCCTCAAAGCGAGTCAGAACAACGAGAGCTTTGAGAATAATGAAGGTAAATGTTTATTTTAATTAGGCTCTTCACCATAGAGCATCTCAATACTTGGTACTAAATGTGCTGTTAAGCCAGGGTATCTCATTCTAGCTTATAGCAATACCTAATAACTCATTGCCTCATGGTAATCAGTTTTAAATGCCCTTACAATGTTTGGGCAGCTTAAGTTAGCATCCATGTAAAAAATAAAGAGATGGAGGTAGTGAGGCTTCCCTGAACATCGCCTTTTAGTTTTAGCTACGTTGCTTTGAAAATACATGTTGTTATAATATTGCTTTTTTTAAATAGAAGACATGGGAAATTTTGAAGGGTTACCTTGAATAATAGTTTCCTTATTCTGACAACTTGTTAAACTTTTTAAATGCCACTACAGGTTAGCAAACCTACAAAATCAGATCAAGGCCGAAAACCTTATAAATGTTAGTTCAGTGTTAGTCAGAAACATAGTTAAAAAAAAATCCTTATTAAAGTTAGGATTGAGGCCTTGGGGCACGTAATGTGATTTGCTCACTGATTTAATATACTTTTGATCTAAGGCAGACAAAGTTGTGGCTGTATCAGAAACAGTTTATAAATCTTTGCATGTAACCATGGTAACAACATTGTCAACACAGTAGCGCCGTCCTCATGGGACGGCTACGAACATGAATGTAAAATTGTGGCCACATCATGCTGACCAAGTACGGCCTCTAAAAAAATGGTCTGTGTACAACACGCGACCTGTACATTCATTAGATTCACATTTGAAATTTGAGTGTTCTTCCTCAAATGGTAGCTGCATGATTTAATTTATAGTAAGCTTTATTTGGCGGAAGCTAATGTTGGTGACCTTTGACCCTGCAGTGCCTACAAACAAGTCTATAATTAGTCCTCTGGATCTGCGGCTAGAGGAGCTTCGTCATCACTTCAGGATCGAGTCTGCTGTAGCCGAGGGAGCCAAAAACGTCATGAAGCTGCTCGGCTCAGGGAAAGCTCACTCAGAGGTGTGTTCCATTAATCTGTTTTTATGAAGGTCCCGGCCTTATTTGTCTATCAGTCTTGGCATAATTGAAAGTAAAAGTTTGTTCACATTGCATTGTGAATTCGCACCCATGCTGTAATAACTCTGTGTGGAATGTGAGCCAGGCATTAAAGAGTCTTTTTCTCCTGCCCTTTTATTAAAGTACCATCATTTCTCACCGTAAAACTAATTTCAGCATGTTCTGAGGTCTATATTGTATAACCCCGCCCAATAATACTTTTATTTACTTTTATATAATTACTTTTATTAGTGACATTTTCATCACTCAACAAAAATAATTTTAAGCTGTTGGTGAGTGAATTAACCCCTGTGATAATTCACTTTTAGCTTTGTTTTATAGAGAACAATGATAGATGTTCTTTAAGTGATGAAATAATGGAAAAAGTTGTTCTCCAATTAATCAATCAACATTTATTTATATAGCACCTTACAGCAACCTAAGTTGAAAACAAAGTGCTTCACAGCACTAAAAATGACAAAGTGGCAAAAAATAGAAATAAAAAATACAAAAACAAAACACATAAATATAAATAAATTAAACATTAAATAATAATAATAAATAAAATACAATTATTTAAAAAAACACATACAATTATAAAATATCAGAAGCCAAATTTCTTGGAAATGTATAAGAAAACAAAAAGGTGAATTCAGTAGTCTCTATGTGTACAATAAACAGAAATAGTAGCAAACATATGAGCATGTCATTCAGGGGTATAAACTTGTACAATTGATGCATAGCCACCAAGATGACTGATCTGAATCTGACTTCAGGCCCAGGCACGCTTTAACGAATCGAGTCAGAAGCTGGACCTGCTGAGGTATTCTCTGGAGCAGAGGCTGAGCGAGATGTCGCATAGTCACCCGAAAGCCAGCCTGATCTCTGAGGAGCTTTTAATGGTGGCCAGTCCTCAAAGTCCACGGCAGAGCATCATCTCCTCCCATAACCAGTATAGCACTGTGGCTAAACCAGCAGCTCTCACAGGTAAATACGTACACGACCACCAACAAGCATGTGGAGATGATGATTATTTAGTACCCTGGAACATAACATGGTGTACCATGATTCTTTTTGTTGTTTTTTTGACTACCGCTCATTAGAGCCAAATGTCTGGGTGTGAACCCAGGAAACATTTGGATGTTTGATGACCGTTAAAATGACGTCCCATCATGGTTGAAACATAGCACCTAAATGAAAGTTGAAAGGATGTGTTTGCATTTTCAATGCATTTTTGGGTAATGTTGCGTGTCAAATGTTTTTACCAATTATCCAATTATAAATCTTTATCAATTAATGCCGTCTTACTGTGACCGTTTTAGGCTCGGGACATGACGTCGCCGTCGGTCCAGTGTTTGCTGGGAAGTTACAGCAGAAATGAATTTAGTACTATAGACAGTTCAGAAAAGAAAGCTGACCCGAAAGTGAAGCTTGGTTAATGGTTTTGGTTTGGGGAGCTGAATAATTTTATGGTTTCATCATAATGTGACTTGGCAGACAACATGTTCCGTCACTAAAAATAAATTATGTGCATGGAAATCGTTCATTTTGAGCAGGCTGTCTCAGTAGTCATCAGTGTCTGCTTGGAGCAGTAATTATTGCAGCTATTTCTGTGCTGGGATAGAAGACGAGCATGTTACAGGAGTTAATAGCATGCTGAAAGACAAAATCCATATTATATTGTAAGTCTTGATAGGTTGCAGTAGTGGTTTAATGAGCATGAGGGCCAGTTTTCTGGCCAATTTGGTAATCATCGTTGACTTTTTACACACCAGCAGCACAGTAAGGCCAAGTGAACTTGTGAGATTTTCATACTTTCTCTTCTGATGGTAGATGATAGAGAAACTTGACAGTTCAGCAGATATGTGACTATATTGTGGTCAACATTTAATATAGGATAATCCATTGTAGTATATTCAAAAAAAGAAAGAGAAAGTGACTTTTTTTTTAAAAAATTATTTTTTAGTACTACTGTTCTTCGTGTGTGTGTGTGTGTTTGCAGGAACATTGGAAGTGAGGCTCATGGGCTGTCAGGATCTGCTGGATAGTGTTCCAGGCCGGTCTAAAACAGCATCCTTGCCCTTGCCTGGCTGGAGCCCGAGTGAAGCACGGTCCTCCTTCATGAGCCGAACAAACAAGAACAAATCAGGCAGCAGCAGAACCCTCTCCAAAGCGGACGAGCTGTCCAGTTGAGTGCCTTTAGCCTTTCTTTTTCTTTTTACGGAATACAAATGATTGATGGCAACATGGAAAGGGTTTATAACCCGTTGCATTCGGAAAACATTGTACATCTTGAAACTTAGTCACTAATGCTATGGAAAGAATATCCCAGGTGCCCAAAATTGCATATAAAGCTTTAACATTTGATTGCTTAGTATGGCTTTACACCAAGCAATATAAGATGAAGTATTTGTGTTGTGTTTCCAGATGAGATCAGTGCTGTTCTGAAACTGGACAACACAGTCGTGGGCCAGACGACCTGGAGACCAATCAGCAACCAGTCCTGGGACCAGAAATACACACTGGAGCTCGATCGGGTAATCAGATACTCCATGCAAACCATAATGTTTGTTATTATTTGCAAGACAAATCAGTTGATCTAATCACTCAGTATTTATATACATCCTCACCAGTTGTGTTCTGTGTGCGCTACGGTAGAGCTCTCAAATTCGACATTCAAATAAGTCTGGTAAGTGAAATATGGGAAGTTGGCCAGCTGACGGCATGGCAGGTGTAAGATTAATCATTGGCTGTGCTGTACTGTTTAGAAAGACAGGCTTGTCGTCCACAGCTATCTGTCATAAACAGCAAACAGCTGTTATGTTTGCAGCAGTTGTGATTGCCGCTGATGACTGTTATTTGCTGGGTTCAATGTTGGCAAGCTTTACTTGAAGCCCCTAAATTTAGTCATTTATTCTCTTTTTTTGAGTAAGCACTTTATACAGGCTCCTACCCTAAAAACACTGACATGCGGAAGGATTATACCCTGCATGTATGACAGTCACATATCCACTCACATCTGCAATCATGCTAATTTTGCGTCTCCTATCAATGTTTGTCGGCTTCTGTGTGGGTACGGGGAGAAGAACATTCCAAACGCCATACAAAACAGTAACCAGAGCCCAAGACATCAACCTTACACTCACTGCACCATCACCTTACCATGTTGCTCCACTATAACTGATGCTTTACAGTACTGGATAACATGATATTGTGTGGCTGAGTTTGTAAAAGTGCTCAAACTAATGATCGATATTTTTGATAAGTTGGAATTATTTGCTCTTGGTCCATCCCCCTCAAATCTCATACACCCATGTTTCCTTGCACACCTACAGTATGTCAACATAACATTAGCACCTGATGCACACTAGCTGTGTTTATATGGACCCCATAATATTCCACTAATAATGGGAATAATAGCCCAATCTGAAAAAAGCGCATCATGTGAAGACCTCAGTCAGAACAGTCTGGTCTGATCCAGCCCGATCTGAATAACAAGTGCGGTGCAAACCTTTAATTATCTGTTCAGTAGGTAAATATGAACCATGTAAATACTTGATCTGATCATTTCTCCCTTGTTGTAATAAATTTCTTCTTTCTTCCAGATGGGGAGGTAAAATTAGATGACTTGAATTCCTGGGAGGGCACTTTAGCTTCTATTCCTAATTCGTAAACTCTGTGAGAACAACTCTCTCCCATAAGTCTGCTTTGGGCTTGAATCCACTGGGTCTGTGGCTAAGGAAGGGACACCTATTGGGGTGTTTTTCTTAAATTCAGCCAGTCGTATATGAGACAATTCAAGTAACCGATCATCATTCAGAAGGCGGAATTTATGGGAAAATATAGACGCTTAATCTAACCTCACAGTTGGAGAAAAATACTTATTATTATTATTATTAGTAGTCGTTTTTTATTCTTTAGATTATTCTTTTATTTCTGTCAAATCAAACACCTCAGGTTTAGCACCAATTTACGTACATATATTTAAAAAAAAAAGTTATATTCTGATTAATTGTTTTGTGTTGTCAGATCAACATCCATGTAAACAGATTTCAGTCGAATTGAAAAAATATTGACCGTGTACACATACTGTTTTTTTTTCACCCATCTAAATGGTTAAAAATGCTAGAAAAATTCAGTAGCAAAATGATTTTTCCAGTCCTGAAAGAAAGTTCTAGAAAGTTCTAATATTTCACTTTATTAACTGCATCATGCATCCACTGTTTTTCCCCCCTTTTTTTATCCAATAACACAATTGATATCCCAATTAATTTTTAATTTTTTGCCTGACATAAGATTGATACAGATTAGACACTCTTGCTATTTTTAAATGCTTTCTAACAATTTCCTGCCACTCATAATCCCCTAACACACACTAGACATTAAAATGTCACACACACTAGACATTAAAATGTCACACACACACACACACACACACACACACACACACACACACACACACACACACACACACACACACACACACACACACACACACACTTCCCCATCGCCTGGCACTCATGAAACACACTATATGGCCAAACATTTCTCTGACATCTGACCTGAAATGCAAATGTGATTCTTCTCCAAACTGTTGCCACAAAGTTTTCCCTGTACTGGAAATAAAAGGGACCTGAACCTTTTTCACGATTGGTGGAGAACACCTCAAGCAGCCTGAGCCATGACTGCGGCCATGCTAAACACCTTCAGGATGAACTAGATGAGCACCAATCCTCAAACTACACTTCAAAATATAGAGAAACCCTTCCCAGAAGAGTGGAGGCTGTTGTAACAGAACAGTTGGGATCAGCCCCATGTTAATGCCCATGGTTTTGGAATGGGCGCATATGGGTGTGATAGTCGGGTGTCCTCGTACATTTGGTCATATAGTGTAGTGTAGCATGGTATTAACTTAGTTCATGTGTTGCATGACCGTTTCGTTGGTTATCAGTGGATATGTGTTAGTCATGCTTAGTTCATTCCAGTTCTGCATGGAATTGCAGCAGTTGAGTTGAATGACCAAGTGTGTACAGATTTATTTATGAACCCCTGTGAGTCTAGTTAATGAGTTCTTGACTGACATCTCAAAGTAAGACTCCCTACTTTATATAGTTTTAAAAATATATATTTTTATGTTCATCTGAGTTAGAGTTGTTTGTCTAGGAATTAGTTTTTTTTTCTTCATATCATTGTACAACCGTTTGCACATGAGCAACCAAAAGCCTATTACTATTTTTTTTTCTGAAAATATATACTATTAATCTATTCGTTTTTAAATCGACATGTCTAAACATTATATAGAGATACACCCTGATAAGCAATAAAGAGCAATACACCTATACACTGAACCTGCTAAATAGCAGTGAACTATGAGCTAATGTTGTATACTGGGAGTTTTGTTCATTATTATTATTTTCTGCTTAGTCTCGTGAGCTGGAGATCTCCGTGTACTGGAGGGACTGGCGTTCTCTGTGTGCCGTCAAGTTCCTGAGGCTGGAGGACTTCCTGGACAATCAGCGCCATGGCATGTGCCTCTACCTGGAGCCTCAAGGAACTCTCTTTGCAGAGGTGCTCATATTTGTCACACACACTGTACCCACCACACTCGCTTAAACACTCTCTCGTTCTCTCTCTTTCACTCTCTCTCTCTCTCTCTCTCTCTCTCTCTCTCGCCTTAATGTATCATGACAGGCCTTACAGAATATGTACGTTTGTTTGTGTTTACTTATTTATTCATTTTCCACACAGGTCACATTTTTCAATCCAGTCATCGAGAGGCGGCCAAAACTACAAAGGCAAAAGAAAATCTTCTCAAAACAACAAGGTAGGCTCATTGTCATAAATACACTGCCTGGTCATAAATAAATAAATTGTACGGTAAAGTTTTTTTCCACTGCCTTTAGTTTTCATTATCGGGAGCAGTGTGGTGGTTAATTCATGTGTAAAAATGATTCCTCATGCTCCCACAACCACTTTTTCATAATATACCCATGCCATCAGCAAAGAAGAAAATCCACTGACTTTGGTCATTTAGTACAGGTGACTTCATTTTATTGCCACATGACGAAACCTGATGAACTGATGCAACCCCAGATCATAACAAGCCTCCAGAAACTTGTAGATTGTACATATGCTTCCCTTTGTACCATGACATGCCCTTCTCTTTGGAATGAATTAATTATCAAGTGACTTGAGGTTCCTTCAATGGTGGCCTTTTATTTAGGAATTGTTTTTATCCACGGATAACCATGAGATTCAGAATGGCATCAGAATTGTGCAGTAATCAGTACTGTAGAACCTTAACCTTTGAACGTTCAGTGACTCTTATTTACACAGATTAGATTAACTGAACATTACGGTGGTTTGATAGTGTGATATTTTTTTTTGGTTTCTTTCTCCAGGTAAAACATTCCTGCGCGCACCTCAAATGAACATCAACATTGCCACATGGGGGCGTTTGATGAGAAGAGCAATCCCGTCTGTCAACAATTCCTTCAGTCCGCAGGTAGCTGAGCTCGGATCAGCGCTGAGCCCCGAAACGGGAATCCTCGGCCATCCGGATTCTCCATCTCTGTCCAGGTACACGCACTATAAACCCCTGCACTCATAAGACATGTTCTCAGTGGGCATCGCCCAATTTGGTCAACATTTGGCAGGTCCTGACTGATATTGTATCTGCATGTGTTGGTGCACGGTTCAACAATTTTTTATTTATTTATTTAAATTAATGCAAAATATTAGCCATGTTGTTATAGTGCGTGTTAATATTAATTTTAATTATCTAAGACTTTTAGCCACATTGTTTTGTGTTTCTTTAAAAGGAATTATAATTAGCTGTCCATATGTCTGGATGGAAGATGTCCCAATACATTTTTTTTGTCTAGCAGCCTTGAAGCTTCCTAGACTTCCAGATATAGTCATGCTATGTCATGTTTTTGAAATGTGAAATGGGTTGCCATACAAGCATGCAGTTGAGGGTTATGAGACTAGAATGAAGGGCTGATCTGTGGTTTTCCAGCTGTCCTGGGATTTGAACCTTCAACCTTCTGGACACTCACACATAACTCTAACCACTGCGATTGAATCTTCATTTCCCATCCATTTGCAGAAGCATGGACAAAGCTCAGATGGCTGCTCAAAAAAATCGCATGACAAGTTCAAGCAAAACACTTTGCTCTTGTTTAGCTGGCAGTAATGTTTTGTGAATTGTTTCCATCCTACATCACAAGTGATGTGTTTATGTAACTTGCTGCTGCATAGTACAGTGCTTAAAAAAAAAATTAGTTATATTGATTATTAACAAAGTAAAATAGGCTTTCAGGCACATACAGTTTATTTGGTTTATAGCCAGATACAAACTTTTGAATTCTCCCACTAAACATGTGGTCACACAAACCCCATAAAACAAACATCAAATTTTCTGATTGTATTATTATGCTTAATTTTGAATAAAGACAAACTGAAGTCTCCTCAGTTGCTGTGGGTAAAATATACTGTAGTAACCCGGTTTCTGTTTAAATGTCCATTTGATTAAAGTCCCCCTCTTTATCTGCACTTGAATGCTGTAATGAGATGTCCTTCAGTGAGGCGTCTGGTTTGGCTAGAAACACTCCAGACCCAAACATGGCCAGGGGCCAGGACTAAAACGGAAACTGGCACGTTGTCAGCGGTGTTGTGTTTTGACCTTTTCTCTCAGTGATCCGACCGTGACCAAATTAGACTTCGACAAAGGCGCCACTCCTCCTCCGAAACGCCACCCCACCCCTGCAGCTGAGCTAGAAGAAGAAGAAGAGGAGGAAACACCAACACAAGACAAAACCTCTGACAGGAATGAGGTCCAGGTAATGAACTGTTTGTATTTTGCGCTGTATTTAGGATACCTATTTCAAAGTTAAAAGCACAGCAGAAGATGCATTAATTCAGTCAGTTATGTATCTGAGTGTGCTGAAGTACTAGTTCAAATACATGAAACTTTTCACTGTGTGGTGCTGTGTAAATTTAAGACTTGAACTTAAATGGTGTTTACTCTCAGGATGCATTATCCACGTTCGACTTCCTGAACGACAGCCGGAACAGTACAGTGTCCAAGCAGGAATATGAAAGTCAGGTTGAAGATGAAATTCAGCAGCCTGATCTAGAGCTTACAGAGCAACATCATATCGAGCCAAGGTGCAATATTCATCTGTTCTCCCAGACACGTACATTACATCTTCATTTTATCAAGACCCCAAGATTTGAGATTTGACATTCACCAAATATAATTGTTTCTTTTTTTTTCTTTTAAAGGGAAGACCCAGATGTTCAGTTTAGTCTCAGAGACTTTTCTTGTGTGGCTGTTCTTGGCCGTGGACACTTTGGAAAGGCAAGAGCTATTTAATGGATCGTAAAATGCCTTACTGAATTCAACCTGAGCAGTAGTATGAAGAATTATTTATGTTAGGTTTGTGTTTGCGCTTCATTGCATCAATCAAGTCTTTTTAATTATTAAATAGGTGTTACTGGCAGAATACAAGAACACTGGGGAAATGTTTGCCATCAAAGCACTGAAGAAAGGGGATATTGTTGCTCGTGATGAAGTTGACAGGTAAGCATGACCAATCAGGGAATTTCACAACTGAAAAATCAGTGTGTATAATTAGTTTAATCTACAATTTTAATCACCCAGAAAACCAAACCATGCAACTGTCCCACTAGTAGACTCTCTTTAGATACCTGATCTAATCTGCAGTCTGTATTCAAAACACTGCAGTATATGAATTTGTTGGGCTTTAAGTAAGTGAAGTGTATGCGGTTCTTGCATGTTGGATAATCTGATTTAAATGGCTTCTCTGTGCCAGTTTTCCACTCTGATAATGACACGGTACATTTTGTTCTCCAGCCTGATGTGTGAGAAGAGGATCTTCGAGACAGTGAACAGTGTCCGGCATCCGTTCCTGGTCAATCTCTTTGCTTGTTTCCAGACCAAGGAGCATGTGTGTTTTGTAATGGAGTACGCTGCAGGAGGGGACTTGATGATGCACATCCATGCCGACGTGTTCTCAGAGCCACGTGCAGTGTGAGTGACCACATCCGGTATTGAATGAAAGTATGGAACCTAAAACCACCCGTTTTCAGACCTGTAAATGTACAGGAAAGGTTTTTGGCAGGGAAGTATGAATAGGTTCTTGCCAAATGTTTAGGTTCTGGAATATACCCATGCTATCAGGGAAGAAAAACTCAACTGATGTGATAACCATTCAGTACATTGATGTCATCGTCTGATTATTTTATTGCCTCATAACGTTGCTGAGCCTAGACCTGACCAATTAAAGCAAACCCAGTTCATACCACTTCCTTCAGAGGCTTGTTCAGTGTGCAGTATGCCTGATGCCTTCACTCACTTCCTTTCTTACCCTGACACGGCCATCGTATCTGGAATCATCAGACCACATGGCCTATTGCTCCACAGTCCAATCTTTATGCTCACTAGCAAACTGAACCTTGTTTTCTGAAGTTTTTCAAACTGTTTCGTCCCAATTCTGTAAGTTCTCATCATTGCGTGTGTGGAAATGCTCTTACTTTCATTATTAAACATGGCTGTGATTTCTGCTTTCTATTTTTTTTCCGATGAAACAAGCGTTTAAGTGATCTCTAATAAAGGGAACTTACTTTCTGAGCACTTTCTTTTTCAAAGTTAATGGTTTATCACTATCCTTCCAGGTTTTAATAATGCATTGGATGGTTCTTAAAACGGTTCCATTAAATTTATTTCCATTAAAGTTTTCTTTTCTTGACACAAGGCAATAATTTGACCCTTCTTAAATGAAAGTTTCATTTGGCCAGGCAGTGTAATTTCTACTCTTTGATTTTGCATCAAGAGCTGGAAATTTTGTTCACTCCGACTCCTTTCAACACACATGACCAACACATGATTATACTGTATACCTCAAACTGCATTTAACATTATAACATTTTGCAAATATAGTTTTTATCACGGTTTGCCATTTTTCTTTCTTTTCTGGAAGTGTACCAGACAACTGGAAAGCATTTGAATAGTATACAGTAATATATTATACAGTTATATTAATATATTATGGAGTCTTGGTGAACCACCAGAACAGAATCCTCCAAGTCTTTGAAACAGAACTAAAGAAATGGACTTCATTTGTCCAAAAGATATTCCCAGAGTGATGTTTTGGTTGTTGGATGTCTAACTCCTGTCTAACACTCTGGTCCAAACTCAGTTGTGTTGGGACCGGGACTGTAATCACCATAGCACATGATTCATAACATTTTCATACTCATAAACTGCAGTGTCGTCCTGGAAGAAAGCACTCCCATAAGGAAATTAATATTTCATCAGAGGATAAAGGTGATCAGTCAGAAGAACTTTGTATTAATTTGCAGTGACCTGCTTCTTCTAAAGGACACAATTTACCACAGCGCACAGTCTGGATTTTTCCTGTTAATTTGTTAGCTGGAACGTTTCCTTTTATTCTATTATTGTTATTCCTTTTATTTATTTATTTTTTCAATTCACATTTCTTCATGTAGACTGTGCTTGCAGATTTACAGTCTTTACAGTGTTAAGAGGTCCAGAATTTTTTTCTTAGTGGCAAAACTAAAAAAAAAAAAAAAAAGCCTGGCATCTATTGAATGTTTCCACAAGACTTATCAATTAAAACAAACCCTTTCAGCTTTTCCTGTTACCTAACCAGTTTTTTTATATCTAAATTGCCTGATTGGGAATATATGTTCTTAGATAAGTGATTATCTATTTGCATAAGTTAATGTTTGGCAATAAGTTAAAATATGCCGTTTCCCCCCCCCCCCCCCCCCTTTTTTTCTTTTCTTTTTACAGTTTCTATGCTGCCTGTGTGGTCTTGGGCCTGCAGTTTCTGCATGAGCATAAAATTGTATACAGGTATGTTTGAATGAAACACAATCTGAACACTTTGCCTCTGAACAGAGATTCATGCAATTTGCAATTTGATTTCTCCAGAGACTTGAAGCTGGATAACCTGTTGCTGGATACTGAAGGATATGTAAAGATTGCTGACTTTGGGCTCTGCAAAGAAGGTAATTCTGCTGCTCTCTTCTATCTGATTTATCTTGGCACCTGGTGACCTTAATGCAAGCATTAAATGTATTAATAAAGTCCATAATTAATTATGTCGCAGATAATTTATAGCACACACAAGAGTGCAGTTACACTCAACATCGTCATGGCTGTGATTTGGCCTTAGCTATATGACTTTTTCTCCAGAGTAAAAATAAAACTGAAGAAGCCACACTCACTGGTGTAGCATGTCATAAAGCTGGCCGGCTAGCTCCATTGATTTGTACATTTCTGTCCAAGGTGCTTTCTGTAAAATCTTTCTTCCTCGACATGTTCATAAGTTATCATAAGTTGCTTATTTTAAGCAAAAGGTTGCATCCTATAAACTATTGCTTGTCATGGCTTACAATGATGTTGCAAACTTGACAGTAGTAACAGTAGTTTGAAATCAGGAAGTTGAATTTGATGTGGAGAACACGGACAAGAGGAGCAATACACACCGTGAAATGTCTCAGTGCAGTTAGAAGAAATCCAGGCACTTTTGGAACACTGTTTAACCAATGAAATTAGTGGAGAAGACTTAAATGCTGTGGGTTATATAAGTGTGGTTTAATTCTTGAATCAGAAAATGTGGATCAATCAATAAAATTTAATTAACTTATTGTTGTACTGATAGTGTTTCCGGCTGTTTGTTTCTCACTGTCCTCAGGGATGGGCTTTAGAGATCGCACAAGTACATTCTGTGGCACTCCTGAGTTCCTGGCTCCTGAGGTCCTGACGGAAACTTCATACACACGGGCTGTAGACTGGTGGGGTTTGGGTGTCCTTATCTTCGAGATGCTGGTTGGAGAGGTGAGAATGTTGCTGAAATATTTACCTACAAATGTGATTTACTGAACTTTCTAAAAGGCTTAAGGCTTAATGGAGATTTTTATTTTAAAGTGATTAGTGTGATGTGCTTAGAGGTTCATCTCAGGCTATGGAAAATTGAAATTTGATGGATATACAGTATATACGGTCAAAAGTTTGACACACCTTCGAACTCCATGGTCTTTTTTTTTTTTGGTTTTTATTTCTTTCAACAGTGCTGAAGGCTTCCAAAATATGCAATAATCTCCTTTGACTAGTTGATGTTCAGGCGTGTCTGCTACTTACGCTTTATAACAGCTCTAATCTGAAGTGCTGTTAACTGGTGATTTTTTGAGGCTGGTAACTCTAAATGAACTTTTGGAAGTTTTAGTCTTGCTTTTCTGAGAAGGTCTTGATGAGAGCCAGTTTCATCATATTGCTTGATGGGTTTTGCGAATGGACTTCACAATATTCTTGCAATATTCTGCAACGATATTATTCTATTCTTGCAAGAACTATTCCAAAACAGTTGACCTTCATGTCTTAAAATAACAACTGATTGTTGTTGTTTAATTACCTAATCACATGTAATTTCATAGTTTCGAAGAAATCTGGTATTGTTCTAGAATGGAGAAAATAAATCCAAACTTTTGACTGGGACTGTATATTAAAATCATTTATTTCAATCTGCATCTACTAAAATACTCAAACACAAAATTCTAAACATTAGCCAATCAGAAACGTGTATTTTAACAGCCATGATATACAAGTAAAAAATATGCTAAAATTTGATAGCCCATCCTAACCCAACGCTAGTATACTTTAGTCAGTTTTAAGCTGCTTCTTGAAATGTATTTCTTTTAAATGATACTGTAAAAATCATTTCCTGTATTATTTTTCGATACATCAATTTTACAAATTACAGCAAAATGATCTTCCTGACGCGTGGTTTTGTTCTCTTCTCTGCCTGCAGTCTCCATTTCCAGGCGATGACGAAGAGGAGGTGTTTGACAGTATCGTCAACGATGAAGTCCGTTACCCACGATTCCTCTCCACAGAGGCCATCTCCATAATGAGACGAGTATGTCCTCGTATAACTGCAGCCCATATCTCCGTCATCAACAGAGACAAAGGATTCCGCATATAGAAAATGTTGTGGATGTTTCAATATTCATGTCTTTGTCCTGTTCTATTCATCTGTCCACAGCTCTTGAGGAGAAATCCCGAGCGACGCCTCGGCGCAGGAGAGCGGGACGCTGAAGAAGTGAAGAAGCATCCGTTTTTTAGAGTACGCCCAGTTTGAATTGCACTTTCTTCATCTGTCGTTAAACATACACACACTACAGACAACAGAAAACAACAGATGAAAACAAACTCTAGTTCCATATATGAGCTGTACACTATTGTAAATATTACAGCTAATATATAAAGCAATCAGGATTTAACAACATGAAAAATGATTAACTGGTTAATGTTGAGTAAATTAACGCACCAGTATCATGTTTGGTTGGAGTTTGTGCTGCCATACAGTAGAGCAGTAAAAGCAACAACAAGATGAATCAAATCCCGACTGCAAACAGCAAATTGGGATTCAAATATAAGTTTAGTGAAATTTATTAGTGAGAATCTGGATCATCAGCCTAATTTGAATTTTAAACTAAACAAATAAAAACCTAGCTAGGAGTTCACACAACCACCTGTACCAAAAAGGAGCTTTAATTTCTAACAGCAAATAATTTGACAACTGATCTCATAAATTGAATGTTTGCCAGTATTTATCGATCAACTCGATATTATAAAAAAAAAAAATTCTTGACTTGGTACTGAAAAACTACATGAATACAGCCTTTTTTGATTAATGAATTGTGATTTCCTTTTATTTTTTTCAATTAATTGTGCAGCACTACTGTGTAACAAGAATCTTTAACTCTGCATCACTGAAATTCCATTGTTTTGCAATGTCTTGCGTTCTCTTTTTCTGCTTCTTCTGTTTTTTGATAGATTTTTAAATATTAAGCTGTTAACCCTTTATTGCTTTCCTGTGGCACGTGTGTGTTATTTACAAGTGAAAGTCAATTTCTGTTTCCATTTATGCAATTTATAGTCATTCCATTGATCTCATCATCATCAATTATTATTATTATTCCGTGGTGTTTCTTTTATTGTGTCTAAGCTCCGGCTTGCATCCCTCTCAATCCTTTTTTTTTCTTTTTCCTGTTTGTCAGACTCTTGTGTCTTCTCTCAATCGTCTCTTTTTTTTTTTTTTTTTTTTGGCTGCCTGTTCTGTTTTGTTTTTTTATCTGTTTTTAATTTTCTTTTTCCTCTCTCCATCAGAACATGGATTGGACTGCTCTGTTAGCCAAGAAGATCCGGCCTCCGTTCATGCCCACCATTAAAGGACGGGAGGATGTTAGTAACTTTGATGATGAGTTCACTTCAGAGGCTCCGATCCTGACCCCACCACGTGAGCCCAGAAACCTTAACGCCTCAGAACAGGAGCTCTTCACAGACTTCGACTACATCGCTGACTGGTGTTAGCTCCTCCAGCTGATCATCAACAGCCCACACACTCTCAATACTGTGAACCAAATGGACAAACAAGGCTCACTGCCAGAACCAGAGAACCTCTGTGTAAGGACCACTTCCCTGATCTTATCTGTGTCAATTTCCCCCCCTTTTAACAGAAAATGTTCTACCAAGTCTCTTCTTTCAGCTGGGAAAGTCAAGGTAGCCCAACATAGCTTCTTCTTTTTTTTTTTTTGTCCCTTTTCAGTCAAGAGCACTGAGATTTCTCATGAGTGGTCTCCATTTACAAGTTCTCCTCTTCAATGAAGTCCTCTTTTGCTGGTTGTTCAGAGAAAACACTACAAAACTTTCTCTTCCAAGCTAATAACGTGCTCGCTATCTTAAAACCAAGTGAAACACTACAAAGACTTTGTTTTTGCGAAGCTCATAGACATTCCCCACTTTACAACACTTATCTTTTGATTCGCATATTTATTTAGCGTCTTCCTCCCCATGGTGCCTTAAACTCATCACAGATAGAGGGCTTCCAGAAAATCAGCATCAGGTACTGAAAACCTCCAACACACACCGCCAATACGGCTCTTTCTGCAATCGGAGGAGTCCTTGGCCAAGACCACCCAACAAAACAATCTTGACTTGAGATGAAAGACGTCTTTATTTTTCATCGCTGGTGGTTTTCAGACGTAATTTCCACTTAAGTATGTATTCATATCATAACTGAAAAAGTGTAACTTATAGTTTTTATATTATATTTTTAGGAAATTAGCAACTTGGATCTGCTGTATGGTATGCATATGTGCGTGTTCTTTTTTTTATTTTTTAATATATGAATTTTATGGTTATCATTAAGGAGAGGGCAGCTCAAATCACAGAGCAATCATAAACCTGACAAATGGAATGTAAAAATGTATATTCATCAAAAAGAACACTAAAGTGTATATTTTTGGCACATGGATATGCCAAAGCAGCCTGTATTTTTAGTCTTTTTTTTTTAATAATGATCATAGAGTGACTCCTCCAGATCTTTCCTGATGATGCATGGCAAAAGAAGGTTTCACACAGTTTGTGATTCTGTGGGCCGAGCAATAATGCTGTTTTGGAGGTCAGGAAGTGGACGTTTGGACCTTACCTGGTCTTCCTGGAGGATGAAATCCTTGGATATATGTTTCTAATCCATGTACTGCTAACGCACAGCAGACTCATCCACTCAGTCAGAGCGAGCTCTTATGAACTCTTGCCAATGATTTCACTCTGTGTATCACCAAATGTTTTTCAAATACACTCTGTACCCACAATGGTGTCTGCTCTCTGTCTCCTCCTCCTGGTAAAAGCTGTAGAGGAATGCATGCACGAAGTAAATGAACTGAGACAGTGCCATAGGCTGTGTTTTTAGCGAGGACATTCACTGGATTTGTTGACCGATCATTTGAGGCTACGTGTGTGTATGTATTTGCTTGATTACCTGGAGCATAATACCCGTGACTGAAATTAATCATTGTTTGTTTTTGAGGATAACCTCTTTAACAGCTATAAAGCAGGTAAGTGTTCAGAGACAAGAATACAGAATGGTTTGACTCTCCAGTTGGAGGACTGGTATCGTTAAGCCCTCGTGTTATAATATGAACTCTCAATACTCAAATTTAGACTAGATCTTTTTCTAAACCTTGTTTTCTTCCAGTTGCCACATACTGACAAAACTAGTCAGCTGCTACTTACAATATGCTCCATTACAGGGCAGCATAATAAACTCGGAGCAAAGTGCTAAAGACACTTTTGCATACAAGAGCTCACATGCCCAGTTTTTTTGTGGTGCTCTTGAGTGGCGAAAGACTAATGGTTAGTGAGCTGTTTTGACGACAGATTTGAGCTTGCTTTGCAGTCCATTGCATATTTATGATTTTCTGTACAATGACCCATAGTGTCCCATACCCTGCCTGTCCAAAAAAAAAAAGAATCTAAGGAAAGTTAAAATGACTGGACTTGGGTAAATTTACTTTTTTTTGATGCACCTATCATGCAGTGTCTACTGTCCACGCCTCTGCAGGCAATGTTGTAATCTGGGGTTGCTTTAGTTGGTCAGGTTTAGGCTCAACAACATTACATAATAAAATGAATATTTCTGATAACCTGGTGATTCAGGTTATCACATCTATGGAGTTTGTCTTCCCTAAAGCACAGGCCAAGACTCAAGTAATCAAAGAGTGATCGAGAATGAAGAATCATGGGCACCATATTGCATGAAGACCTAAAGGTTGACTTGACTCAACCTTTTTAAAAATATTTTGCTTTTAACATCCTGTGTTCATCCATCACTGCCTTTGCCTCAGAACATTGTAGCCAAATTGTACTCTATTCACAGACATCACTCAAGAATTGCTGAATAATGAAATCTGAGACTTGGAAAATACAGTACATTTTCAGTTGTGTGAAAAGCTACTGCTTTAAAATATAAGAGTCTGTATTATACATGACATTTCACTTAATCCAAGAAATGAGCGATAGACCAATGGAAAGGTCTTTAATTAGATCAAACTGTATTCAGTCTCCAAACCACAAATTTAAACCGACAGTAAATGGTAGTCCACATTTGTTTTCCAAAGGACAACGTTCATTGCAGTTGTATGTTAGTAAAGGAGCCTCATGAGCCAAGCGCTTGTACAACTCTGTTTTTGACCCTAAACAAGGACCGAGAGACCACAGCCAATCACAACTGATCCAATAATACATTTCTACCATGCAGATACTACTGACCATGCTCACAGAGGTAAACATAGTTGTATCACTGCCTACTATCATCTACTCTCTTTTAGATATCCATCTTTGTTCCAGTCTCCCAATCTTATAGCATTAGTAACATACAGTACGCTGATCAGCCATAACATCATGACCAGTAAGATGTGATGTGAATTAACATTGATTATCTCATTATAATGGCACCTGCACGTGGGTGTGTTGGTAGCAGAAAAAAATGTGCTTGTGCTTAAGGATTTGTGCGACTTGGCCAAATTGTGATGCCTAGAAAGTTAGGTCAGAGCAACTCCAAAACTGCAGCTCTTGTTGGACGATCGTGTTCTGCAGTGGTTAGGATATACCAAAAGTGATCCGAAAGAAAACCAGTTCACCGGCCAAGGCTCACTGATACAAAAGGCGTACCCATGCAGTCCAATCCAACAGATGGGCAACTGTACCTTAAGTTGCTGAAAAAGTTCATGCTGGTTCCGAGATGAAGATGACTGAACAAACGGAGCATGGCAGTTTGTTGCGTATGAAGCTGTGTATCTTCAGACCGGTCAGGGTGACGTGATCCGTGCCCACAACCGAAAGTGCCGACAATGGGCATGTGAGCATCAAATTTGGACAACGGAGCAATGCAAGAACAATGGCATGTTTTCTTTTACATCATGTGGATGGTAGGGTGAGCGTGTGCGTCACTTTCCTGGGGGAGAAATGCCACAAGGATACACTGTAGGAAGTAGCCAAGCCGGGTGACACTTTGGGCAATGTTCTGCTGGGAAACCTTGGGTCCTGCCATTTAGGTGGATGTTACTTTGACATGTAACGCCTACCTGCACACTGTTGAAGAGCAAGTACATGGAAATGGTATTCCCTGACCGGAGTGGCTTATTTCAAAAAGATGATGTGCCCTACCACACACATGGTTCAAGAATGGTTTTGGGTTTGGTGAATGCAAGTTTGAGGTGTTCACTTGGCTAAATTTTCCAGTTCTCAATCCAATCAAGCTAATGAGGAAGAAATTGATGGTAAAACAATCCTGATCCCTGGAGGCCCCACCATGCAACGTATAGGACTTAAAGGATCTACTATTGACAGCTTGGTGCCAGACACTGTACCACAGCATGCCTTCAGAGGTCTTGTGAAGTCCATGCCTTGACGGGTCAGAGCCGTTTTGGTTTCAAAAAGGGACCTGCTCAATATTAGGCGAGTGGTCATAATGTTATAGCTGATCTGTGAATGTTCTATCTGACGGGATTTACTGCAGATACTGTAGCCATAACGTAAGGTCAGTTGTAGTTGGCTGTATTTCACTTCAGTGGGAGTTGTGCTGCCTCTCGGTCGTTGGTTAGGGCTAAAAACACTGCAGCACTGGATTTAAACCTTGACACACACTGTACATGTTCATCAGAGGTAATGTGGATCTGTCCTACAGAGACAGGTAGGCTAACAGCATTACTGTAACATGCAGGGTCAGGCTTTGTTCCAGTTCTTCAGAATGACCTCAGCAGCATCCAGCGTATTGTCTTGCTGCAGAAAGGAAAGAAAAAAAATCCTAATTTCTTGTATGAATTTCTTGTCTTGTAGCACCAGTGTAAAAGTAAATAAGCAAACTTTTTTGTATTGATTCTTTTGTATTGCCACATTGACTCCAAAATAGTTTTTTTATTTTAATTTATTAATTTATTTTTTTTACATTTATAATAGAGATGAACTTGTTGAACAACCAGTGACCAGCTCAGCTGGTTTTCAGCTTGATCAGCCATAACAGACCAGCCTCGGACATAACTGATTCTATGGAGCACAAGCTTCTGAGTGGCGTGTTAGAAACACATTTTTATGACGTCACATTATCAAAAGTTGTGCATGTCTCGGGGCGGCCTTTTTCTCCAAATACTGCCGGCCTGCAAATCATCACGAGCGGCAATTAGTCTCAGAACACATGCGTTAGAAGCCTGCATGTTAACAACTTATCACCACATCATTTTATATTTGAACTAATTTTGCATTGTTTAAAATTAGGTTTAATAATGGGCTATGTTTAATTACTCATGCTCAATTCAAAAGCTTTTTCTTTTCTAAAAAGGTCTTAAAATTGTAACAAAATTGGAAATAATGTAATATCGTACCGGGATATTTATAAAATTTCCACCTAGTGCCAAAAATATGCACCTAGGTATCGTAATAATATCGTGTCGGCTGCTCACTGGTGATTCCCATCCCTACGGAGAATGGCCGTATTTGCCATAAGAGTAAAATGTTGTACAATTACAGTCAACGTATTGCGTTGATATATATTTGCTTACCTTAATAAAACACAGCCGGATGTATTTCTCAAAGTGCTTTTTGGATTCATCACTGCAGAACGCTGTTACAGGAATGGCTGCCAATTTCTACAAGAGAATAATATTTAAGAATAAATTTGTATTTAAGAATTAATATGAAAGTGTTAAGATTTCTTTCATACTTTCTCCTTAATCATCCACTTGACAAACTTGTAATCATATGCCTCATCTCCATCCATGCCTGAAAGATCCTGATCTACACAGGAGGAGAAGACATAAGGAAGGCTATCATGTTATAAACTGCCTCTCAATATACAGTATATTCAATATTCCATCAAAATATTTGCTCACTGAGAGCCGTGACATCGGCGAGCATGAAGTAGCCTCCGTCAGGAACTACGGGACACATCCCCGTCTGCTTCAAAATGGCTGCCATGCGGTCTCTCTTTCCTTCCAGCTCCTCAGATAGGGTGGAGAAATAGCAGTCAGGCTGTCCCATTCGCTCACAGTCAAGCAGGAGTCCACGTGCAACTGCCTCCTATTTGCCAAAACAAACAAAAAAATTTAACTGTTAAACTATTGACGTATAAAGCATTAAATGGTCTCGCTCTGCAGAAACTGAGTGAACTGCTAGTGTGTCACGCTCCGGCACGCCTACTTCGATCAAAGGCTGCAGGCTGCTTGTCAGTACCGCGTATTATTAAAACTACAGCAGGGGGCAGAGCCTTTCCTTACAAAGCTCCAAAATTATGGAATAGTCTTCCAGTTAATGTTCAGACACAGTCTCAGTGTTTAAATCTAGGCTAAAAACCTTTTTATTTAGCCAAGCATTTTTGTAAGTAGATCTGCCTTAGGTAAAGAAGCAGGTCTGGGGGACTCATGGACGTAGAGTGTTATGGTGAACTGGTATGTTTAGATGCTGTCCTCCCCACTCTCATTGTTCACTCAGGTTTGTTGAAGGTGAAGTGATACAAGGCGAATTGAATTGAATTATTATGAGGAAGTATGTCTGCTCAAGAAAAAAATGTGTAGGTAAAAGGACTAGGCATTTCACTGCCTCCAAATACCTGTCACTATAGTTCAGGGCTGTATTTTTGCCTGTGATCTTTAATCATTCCATGTTTCCTTGCGATTAAAATATGAGGCAAATTTGCTAACTTTCAATGAGGTCACTGTTATGCAAATCAAGTATTGGATCATTATCCAATAAAAATAAAAGGTGTTTTAAAACTAGGAGAAACATACCAGAGTTTTTAAATGTAACCATTCAGCACTGTTTTCTATTGAATTGAGTTATTGTTGTTTGTCTGATCATTTCTCTGTGATATGACTCGGCTGAGGCAGACAGCTGTTCTCTGATGACTTGTGACCGGACTCGCTCAATAGAGCAGGACTGAAATTCTCACAAACAGATTTGTACCTGAGCCTCTAAAAGTGGGCTCCTTATTATATTTAACACCTCTCCTGTTATACTGAACTTCCAGCCTTCGAACACACAGTATGACTGCAGATCAATACCTGCCTCCAGTTATCACCCAAATGAGGATGGGTTCTCTGTTGAGCCTGGTTCCTCTCTAGGTTTCTTCCTACTGCTATCTCGGGGAGTTTTTTTGTTGCCACTGTCGCCCTTGACTTGCGCATCTGGGACAATCTGATGATTATGATTCATACATAGTTCCTAATTTCTATATATTTTTGGTCATTTTGTCAATTCATTTTGATTTTGTAAAACTGACCATTGATAAAAGTGCTATATAAATAAAAGTGAAATGAATTTAACTGAATTGAATATTTTTGTTGAGGAGGCGGATGGCTTGTGGAAAGAAGCTGTTGCATCGTCTGGATGCTTGTTCCCGGATGCTTCGGTACCTTTTTCCAGATGGCAGGAGGGTGAAGTAGAGCAGGGGTGTGAGGGGTGTGTCTGATCAGCCACAATGCTGGTGGCTTTGCGGATGCAGCGGGTGGTGTAGATATCTTCGATAGAAGGAAGAGAGACTCCAATGATCTTCTCAGCTGTCCTCACTATCCGCTGTAGGGTCTTGCTGTCCGAGATGGTACAATTCCCAAACCAGACAGGATGCTCTCAATTGTCCATCTAAAGAAGATGGTCAGGATCGGTGGTGGAAGCTGGGCCTTCCTTAGCCTTCTCAGGAAGAAAAGATGCTGTTGGTCATTCTTTTGCAAGGAACTCGTGTTGAGGGACCAGGTGAGGTTCTCCGGATGGACACCCAGGAATTTGGTGCTGCTGACGATCTCCACAGAGGAGCCGTCAATGTTCACGCCGTGTCCTCCTTGTTCTTGGTGAATTTCCTCCTGGTTATCCGGTTTCCTCCCACAATCCAAAAACATGCAGATTAGGCTAATTGGCGTTCCCAAATTGTCCGTAGTGTGTGAATGAGTGTGTGGACTGTCTGTATGTGTGTGCTCTGTGATGGATTGGCACTCTGTCCAAGGTGTACCCTGCAGTACAGACAATTGAGCGAGTGAATAAAGTGCTAATGTCTGCCAGCATTGCTCTGAGGCTAACATGTTATCATGTTAGCACTTACTACAATCGCCTTAACTAAGGTGCGGTTTACAAAAAGACAGGAATAATTCCAACATGTACAACAACTGCCTCCTGTATCCTGTGTAACACATACCTGTAATGGTGTTGGACAGGTGTACAGAGTGTTCTGCATGACGGTTTGGAGGTGTTTGATCAAGTGCTCAGGCCCTATTGACCAACCCAGCTGGAACAAAGTGAGGAAAAAACAGAGTGTTACAGATGACAGGTTTTTTTTTTTATTATTACTTTAAATTGACTTGATTTCTGTTGATTACCTTCCAACCGGTCACACTGAATGTTTTTCCTGCACTGCCAATCGTAATGGTCCGTTCCCACATGCCAGGAAGAGTCGCTATACACAAAAACATGACACAAAGAATACAACTCCTGAATAACAATCATATGTATTCACATTGTCCGAGCTGTTTCAGAATCTAACCTATATACTGTATGAGGAATAAAAGGTTCACGGCATGCGTAGTAGAAAAATAATCAGATTTTTCACTGTGATAATAACATTACATCTTATCTTCTAATAATACCTCATCATTATTCCAGCCTAGTAAATGGGGTGTGGCCTCTTTATCTAAACCCCTCACTTGTCATTTCTATTATTTTCTCCATGCATACTGTATGCTTCTTCAGAATGGACACAGCACTACAACCTAATTCCACATATGAAAGTTTAACTGAGACGCTGGCGTACCTATCTTCACATGCTCGTGCCCCTTGTATATAATCCATTCGTACACCTCATCACTGAAGCACAGTGTGTCATGCTTGATGCAGAGATCTGCGATAGCCTGCAGCTCGCTCCTGTTAAACACCTGTTTATCGACACAACAGCGATAAGCTAGAACAGGAAACGTGTTCAAAATGCACTTCTGAGTGCAGAATCAGCCTCACCTTGCCGATGGGGTTATTAGGGGTGTTAATAAGGATGGCTTTTGTTTTGGAAGTAAATTTACTGGCAAGTTCGTCCTGATCGAGAACCCAGTCTGCACTGCTGACGTCTGGCTTCTTACCAGACTTCTGTGAAAACATTGTGAATACATATTAATTGTTCATATAAAATGTCGAATGCATGTGGATTTAAAGAGCTGAAGAGGGAAACTCACGAGACGAAGTGGTATTAAAACCGGTTTGGCTCCTGCCATCTTAACCATAGGAACATAGCAGTCGAAGAAGGGTTCAATTATTATAACCTGCAGGAGGACAAGAAGAAAAAGCACAGTAATGTCCACAAGAGGGAGCAGTGGAGCTTTGGATGAACTGCAAAGCTAAATTGGGTTGCTTTACCTCGTCTCCCTCCTCCACAAGTCCCTGAAAGCTGCTGAATAAAGAGCCATAGCCTCCCTGTGTCACCAGGATTTCTTTAAAAGGGTCAATTTGACGGCCGTGCACCTTACTGTACACCCGAGACAGGGCTTTTACCAGAGGTGGGTGACCCTGTTAAAATGACAGAAAGCAAACTTCTGTAGTCATATTTTCCTTGGGTCCTTATCTAAGCCTGATTCTTTATTACTGAAGCATTAGTATGAATGTATGGGATGTACTTAAAATTGATATTTAACAGTTCTAATATATGATGTATTGTTTTCTGACAGACAAGGGATTTGAACTAATAACCTTCTGTTCTCGAACACAGAACCTTTACAGATGACGCACCACTGGCCCCAAAGAGCAATGTCCATTGCTAAAATAAATCTCTCTGGGTTGAGACAAAGGTCAGGTTTATTTCCCAGCGCTTGGTAGGTTTTCTCAGAGTACTCCTACAAAGACATGCAGCGTAGGCTAACTGGCATTTACAAATTGCCTGTAGTGCGTCAATGTATGTGTGCTTGTGCCCTGCAATGGACTCGCACCCCATCCATGGTGTACCCCACATTACGCCCCCTGGAAACGGCTACAGGATAAGTGGTATAGAGAATGAGTAAGAGTGGGTGAGTAAGTCAGGTTTATACATGCTTTTAAGTGCACATAAGCAATATTTCCATACATATCCTGTGTGCATTCAGCACTAGGAGTAAGCAATATGACAAAGGTATATCATATACTTAAAAGACATTTAATCTATAACGGCTTTATAAATCTAATCACAATATATAATATCTAATCAAATTGTAACAATAGTATTTTAAGGTTTTAAACAGATTTTTTAAAATAAAAATACCTAAAACTTTTTAAAACCAAAAAAAAAAAAAAAACTAATAAAATTAAATTAAATGTGCATATCTCTGAACTATACTAGACAGTTTCTTGGTATTAACACTTACAGCTCCGTATCTTAATTTGTGCTTGACTTATGCCTTCAAGGATTATTTAAGACAGTCTTCAGGATAAATAAAAACCTTTTAATGTAAGGCCATCATTTTAACCATGTGTTTAAAAGTTCATCCATGAAAACCTGGGTGAGACAAAAATGGAAACTCACTCATACTATACAGGCTGCAATAGACAGACTAAAGTTTTAGCCCTTATGTGCCATCTAGTGGATGTTACTTTTAATGATCCAAATGTACATTAGCTACTGTACATTGTTTAGTATGCAAACGATGCAGCACCTACATGCAAACACATCATGAAAATGTCATGATTACAAATCTCAAGGATGTCACAGAACCACCACTGAGTTATACTTTTTTTCTAAAGCTAAATCAGGAAAATTATTAGAACCATAAAAACAATCAATTATTCTAAAGCATATTTTGTTCTCGATTCATCTGGTAAAACTATTTTAAAAATTCACTGTGCAAGAAAATCGTGACTTGAAAAGACTGATCATGAGCGTCATACAAAGCCACGTGAGTACTGGTTGAGCCGGTCCACCATTGCAGCTTGAGCGAGACCATCCTTAACATAAGCTGGAGGGGGGATATCTGGGTAACCTTGGCCGAGATTTACGATGGAAGGATCTGCTGCTACAGATGTAAGCTCAACCCTGTACAAAAAAACAGAACTATAGGTTCAGGGCCCATAACATACAGAGGGTTCACTATGCACACTACCAATTAAAAGTTCCGACACGCCTTCTAATTCCATGATCTTTTCTGATTTCGAAACAATCCAAAATATGCAATAATCATAGGCAATAAATTATACAAAACTCTCCTTTGACCAGTTGATATTACTATGAGTCTACTCCTTATGCTCTGTAATGCCTTCATACCAGCTCTAACCCGAGGTGCTGTTAATGAATGATTTTTAGGCTGGTAACTCTAAATGAACTTCTCCTCTGCAGCCGAGGTACGTTTTGGTCCTGTTTTTTAATGGCTTTTGTTAATGCACTCGACAATACTGTTCTTGCAAGAACTGTTCCAGAGCAGCTGATCTTTATTAAAATAGCAACTGACTATGGTTGTTACTTACTTCTCTAATGCCATGTCTGTTATCTTACTGTATTATATACTGTGTATACTGTTTTGAAAAAGTCCAGTACTGTCATAGAATGCAGATAATAAATCCAAACCTTTGATTGGTACTGTATTCAGTCTTTGCACATATTATTATATTTTGGATTTAATTTCAAATAGATTCAAATTCCTTTTTACAATAATCCACAATGACAAAAGACTACAATAAAATTGTATGGAGACATACACCTGAGCAAAGACATAAAACCTTTTCTAAAGCTTTGGAAGTTCCCACACTGAGAAAGAGAAGTAGTTTTCTAGAACTGACCGTTAATCCAAACCTTCCAGGCGTTGTTCAAAGAAGCGACCATCAGCAAGGTCTTATGCGACCACAATTAATCGCATAAAAATGTAAAACACAATATAAACCTGTGCAATCAGTTAATTTACAAAATGCTGCAAGTTATTATAGTTAATCTATACCTAGTCAGGAATTTATGTAGAGTTTACCAATACTTTAGGTATTTGTTTATGTTTTAGAATTTAGAGTGGACAATAAATATTGGCAAGTATCCTCTTAATGAAATAATGATTCGCTGTTAGCTTAGATAGGTATGATTGAATACCTAATGGAGTTACATCTCACTCTCCAGTGTGTATATCATCTCAAACTGAAGCAAAAGCTTTCAGCAAGACTTGGATTAAATCTGCTACATACAATCTATAACATCATAAAATGTGCAAAAGAAAAACAAGGGGTCTGATACAGTACCAAGACCACTGCACCTCTTACAAATCTGTGAATTAATCTCACCATATGTTTTTGTCTAGTCCTTCAATCCTTTTTGCATTCTTGTGTTTACCAGAAGCCATAGTGTACTGAAAGAAAACACAAATTCAGTAAATTCCAGAATTAAAAAAAAA
>JAAGKR010002163.1:2235-28513 GCA_011419295.1 Clarias macrocephalus
AATGTGTGACGCGTGTGTCCACTTGCAGGACGAACAATACTACATGGAGGCAGGTTAGCTTGCTAGCTTTATTAATGAACATCCTACACTCTGGCATATGGTATAAACGAAATATTACAAAATCTAATAAATTTTCTCCTCACTTCACGCATCAGCTGACAGATTTTTAACACAGGAACCGATTAAGTAATGCAAGATAACAGGAGCTCGGTTTCTGTGATCTAAATGAAAAACCACCAACACAACGTTGGATGTTAGAAGGGAAGGATAAATAAATAAATAAAACACACCCACATCCTGGATGAACAATATCCTTACTGTAATAAAATAATAATAAAAATCCCACAGCATCTGTTTCACTGGACAAATAAAACCTTATAAAACAAGCCGTTATAATGACAGTAAATTGAGTTTAAAACCATATTTTTTTCTTTTTTGTCTCAGTGAATGTGTATTTCTCAGATACACAGATCAGTGCTGACTGTGTGGTATTGGGTTCGTCCCCATTATGCTGCCAAAGCAGCTCTGACCCGCCGAGGCATGGACTCCACCAGACCTGGCACCAAGCCGTCAACAACAGATTTTTTACCTTTTTTGCCTACAGCAATGTTTAGGAAGGAAACATCAACAAGGGTTTCCCATCGTCCAGAGCATCAAATTGCCCCCCCCGTCTACTTTCCTCCCATAGTGCATTCTGGTGCCTTCTCCAGGAAAGTGACGCATACAAACACCTGATCGCATAATCGCATAATGGAAAGAATGATTATAACTATGACTATAACTCGTGTGTTTTTATTCAAGCCAATGGTCAGTGGTTTTAATGTTCTGACTGTGCATTATCAGCAACAACACGAGACCATTTTAGAAACTTCATATCATACAGTGTTACTTTTTAAATGTCACTGCCTATTTCAAAATTGTAGATTTATACAGAAGTTGAAAGGATTAAATCTGAGATTTTTGAAACTGGGCTGAATTTATCACACAGATCTGGCAACTCTCTGAAATAAAGGTACTTTAGATTACAACAAGATTTCCTAGTTGCTTGGTTACCAACAAGGTACAGTAAGCTACAGTATATGGACGTTTGGATACCTAAGAGTGAGGGAAGCGTACCGTTAATAACAGCACTCCAGAAATGATGAAACGTGCATTTATTTTGGGTACCTTGACATCTGAGAGGTGTGCAGGTGTGTAATAAAAATGTCTCTTCAGGCCACTACGGTCTCACTGATCATTAGCTTTTCTTTCTTCAGTGTTTTCCTTTACTGTTGCTTCGCAGTCTGTTTATGTTTCTGTCCTTCAAAATCTCCAGCAAATTTTTCTTCGTCTGTCGCCTCCTACACACATCCTGCCTTCCCACTTATATCAATCCCATACATTCCCTACACACGCTTAGTCAGTACTCAGAATGTGCACTCATGACACTGACTGAAAACACTCACCAGAGACTGGGAACAAACATCAGCTCAGGAATTTGCTTCAAAGTAACCTGTTACATTTGTGTAAAAATAATAAATAATAGTGCTTTCATTGACATTGTGAGTTAGGACTCGATACATTAGGATTTATCTAACAACTTTTCAGAGAAAAGATAAACAATTGGGCTTTTGCATGGCGCAATAAAAACGTGTTCCCCCAATCATCCAGAAATCACAAGTTTGATTCCCGGGTGGTGCTACAGCCATCCGTAGCCAAGAGTCTGGAAAGCAGATTGGCTCAGCATTTTTGGAGGGGGTGGGGGTCATGCTCACACTCCCACATTCATCATACACGAGTCAATCATGGGCGTCCGTGACAAGTGTATACACTAACCAGCCAAAAAAAGTCACACTCTAATATTTGCCGTGACAAAGTCAAGACTCACATTAAATTCTGTCCAAGATTTTGTACTGATGGAACACTGCATGAACTCTTCTCCAGCACGTCCAAATCATTTTCAATAGGTCTAGACTCTGTGGTGGCGAACCCATATACGAAAATAATTTCTTGTGCTCCATGAACAACTCTTTCACAATCTAAGCCCAATGAATCCTAGCAGCAGCATCTTGGAATATGTCCGTGCCACCAGGGACCACTGATGAAAAAATGCATTTTGCTGCCACATAGTGTTGCTGAACCTAGACATGACCAACAGAAGCAACCCCAGGTCACAACGCTGGCTTTTACAGTAGGCACTATGCATGATGAGTGCATCGCTTCATCCACCTCTCCTCTTACCCTCCTGCACCCATCACTCTGGAGCAGCGTCAATCTGGACTCATCAGACCAACATCTCAACGTTAATTGTCCGAAGGAGATAATTGCATATTTTGGACATCTTCAGCCTTACATTGTAGAAAGAAATAAAAATCAGGAACGACCTTGGAGTTAGAAAGTGATCCCAAACTTTTGAGCGGTAGTGTATGAGTACAGTATATGTATTATTCACTATACTAATCACTGCAGCAATTATCCAGTGGAGGTCTCAACCTATTTGTTTAGTGAAATCCAGGTGTCTGATTTACATGTATCCAAAATCACAAGACCAGAATAAACAAATCAAGTTCTGAAGTGGTGGTGTCATGGAAATCTCCTGATCTCCGTCCCCTACAGCTAACCATCCCAGTCTTCATCCAGTTTAAACTGTTCCAGTTTAGAGCTTCAGTCTATCCCAAGGTGACGAAGATAAAGCGCTAGGAGCTGCCACAAAGTCTAAAGAAGACCTACCTATCTTCACAAGCAACAGGCATGAACGTCAGCACCATTTTTCTACACAAACACAGCTCTCCATGTTGACTTCACTCTGCGATAAAAACTGAGTAATAAGGCACTTATTTCATAGGGGATTGTGTTGCCTCCTATACAGTACATTCTATGACTGATTCTGATTCCGTATTACTAAGTTATGACTTTCATTCCATCACACTGCACATTTACACTTTCATAAGGTTTATTACCACATCACTGAAACCTAGCATTGCTTTGACTGATTAATCCCTCGTCATATTTTATTAACCAATCAAGCCAGGGTGTGCGGTAAGGAGAAAACAATCAACACTGAGTGATGCAAGGACCAGGCAAATCCCTGATGTGTGTGTGTGTGTGTGTGTTTTTTTTCCCCTTGTATCACAGCAATTTTTGTCTGTATGTTGTGCAACATCCACATGCCACGCTTGTCCCTGTTCTCACTAACATTACAGAAGCTATAAACAGTCTAAACCCTCACCAGACTGTCTTTTTCGTCCCTTACTTGACATTGCCAAGACAAAATAATGTAGCTTGTCATGTTACTAAAGAACCTGAAAGTGTAAATTCCTATCATAAAGACTTGACTGTCACAAGGCGCTGACACTCGAGACTCCTTCCATAAATGTCTCCTCACAGTAAACTTCATGAAATAATATATATATAAACGATTAGATTGTAAGATTATTATTAGGTCTGTACTGTATTATAAGGATTGTCTGCCATTCTTGTCTCTATTACTGAATCATTACTACATTATAATATCTGTATTCTGGTTTTACTGTGGTTTGAATTCGGAGATAACTATTACAGAAAAGTAATCTTAATAACCGCTTGATGAATCAAAATTGATCGAGCTGTGTGGTATAAAGAAACGTAGCAAAAGTTAAATCAATTTATTTAAAGATAGCTTGGATAGTAACCATGTGACGATTCACACTAACAAGCTCTTTAACACTTTCATTCCTTTCTTAATCACATATTCTTTTCTTCCCTTTAACATTGACGCCTTAATTAAAAAGCAGGAGACCTCATGATCATTTGAAGTGGCTCCCCCTAGCCGTCAGCGACAAAGGTCATGAAGTGGCCTCCGGTCTCCACGGCTACCGAGCGCTAGGAGGAAAACACTTCGACACTTTGCCAGTCCCTTTTGTCCTGCATTTCTGTGCATTGAAAGCAGCGAGAAGAACGACACTGATCTCCAACGACAGCAAGCAAATAAACTCCAGCGAACTAGTGAAGTGTGTGTGTGTGTGTGTGTGGTGGAGGGGATGACCACCAGCGTTGATAACAAGCACAACCAGCGGAAGCCTTTTTTATCGAGCTAATTAAGGGATTTGTAAAGTGCTCTGCGAATCCAGCTATTAAAACCTCTTCGGCTTCTTTACACTGAACAGAAATGAAAACAATGTGATGTGATATGATGAGGCTAAGATTAAATAACTTTAATTTACAGAAATATGCAGGTTAAACAGTGTGAACTCCAGCCTCGTGGCACAGGTTTAAAAAAGTATCTACTAATGCTGTGAAACATATCATAACTTATTTAATGTTGCAATTATTATGACTCCTTCAAACCACACAAAGTTATTATGACTAAAGGAACCAGTTTTACATAGATTTCTTTATAGTAATAATAAAGATTATAGGGGTAGGAATCACCAGATACGATATTGTCCGGATACCTTGTGCCGATTCAATTTGTGTTGCAATTTTTCAAGTATTCCGATTCGATATTTTTCTGATTTTGTTACAACTCTAAACAAACTCTGGAAATAATTCGCTCCTACCACACAACGTGGGCCAATAGTTTAGAGCACGTCAGCTGTAGGACTACATAGGAATGGCAACCTTTTGCCACTGCAAATGCAAACATAAACAAATTAAAATTTTCAAGTGCTTCCCTCCGTCACATACGTATACGAAAGCTGGACAGTGAAGATGGCTGATGCGTTTGAACTCTGTTGTTGGCTGCTGCAAGTTCGCTAGATGGCGAGGAAAACCAACGTGGAAGTTGTAAATCAATTCAAACCAGATAAGTCACTCGAAGCTAAGATCACCAGACAACGGTTAACCTTCATAGGACATGTCATGCGAGCCGATTCATCACTGGAAAAAATCCAAAAATAGGCCGCCCAAGGCAGAAGAGGCTGCTGTCTTGTACCGTCCTGATGGACACCGGCCTTAAGAAAGCGGTTTACGACAGGAAGACATGGAGAATGACGGCCTATGAAGCAGCCGAAAGTCTGACACGACTAATTATATATAAGATTCTGCCTTTCCAAATAAGGTCGGTGATGTTGGGGTGTACTTAGGCCATTGTAGTAGTATCCTATACATTCTGTTAGTTAAATAGACACTAGGATTGTCAAATTTCCAAGATATTATTTCATTATTATCAGAATATTTTATTTACACCTAAATCAGGTACAATGCATTCCTGTATGCATTGTTCCATGTTTATGGATCAGGTTCATGAAGTTTAAAAAACACCATCTGCAATGTGATCTGTCTGATCCAGAAACATGGACACCATTGAAATCTCCCACTGGTTCGACCCGATTTTACTTCGCTAAATCACAACAGTATGTCCGAAAGAAAGCCGCCTCACACCTTAAAACCACCTTTATAATCCGAGCAGACAAACAAACACACACACATGTATGTGCTATTATTTTACTTGTCGTTCTTTCTTTCTTTTAATAATTCAATTTTCAAATTGCTTTCCACCTATTTTTCCTTAAATATTACCCAAATTGATAACTACATGTATGAGTTTTGGTTCAGGAAACACATAATGAAAAAATTACATGATGCAGGCTTTTGGAAACTGAATGGAAGAACCAGTGATGGTCGATCATGATAACAGCTGAGAGGCTAAAATGATGATGAAGATGGTTAGCGCTGTCGCCTTGCACCTCCAGGGTTGGGGGTTTGATTGCCACCTCAGGACTGTGTGTATGGAGTTGTGTAGGACAGTCCAGAGACATGAAGGTGAGGCTGTGTGAATCTGTAGTGTAGGCTGGAAAGAAATCAGCCCCAGCGTTACATTCGGCTTCATACCACTCTGTGTTTATTCATTGCACTCTTTCAATCATTAGATCGAAATCTGCTCTATTTCAACAGAATCATCTCAGAATAATCGGCTCAAAAACATGTTGATCTGATATCTGATAAAAATCACACACACACACACACACACACACACACACACACACACACACACACACACACTAATAAGGAGGATTGTGCATTGTGATGTTGAGCTGTTAAATGTGAAAGTAAGAGAATATTTATAGAACTTTAAATCATGTTTTAAATGTAAGAAATTTCCTTAAATTAAAAGAAAATGGTCTTAATTTGTAAATTGGTTAATTAATTAATGATTAATCAATTACAATTTTTTTTCAGCTGTTGCATTAAATCCTAGGATGCTTAAAAAATCAATTCAAGTAGAAATGTTGAATAAACGAAGAAATGTTCATTTTCAATATACAAAATAATTTAAATAAACAAACAAACAAATAAACAAACAAAAATCTGAAAAATACACAGCTGAATAGAATAATAAAAACAAACTCCACTCACCATTATCGAATCCAGGATCTTGCGATGAACCTATAATCTTAATCTTGATATTTTACCTCCTTTCTGATTAAAATTTTGAACTAAAACGTGAAATATTCCATCCAGTTTGGCGCTAAACACGCGAGCAGCTCCGCAGTAACCGTCACTCTGCTCTCGTTCCCTCTCCGACATTTAAACTCAGCACCCAGCCTGCGCTCAAACCCCGCCCCTTCATCCCTGATTGGCTAGAACACGCAAAACAAATGCGATGAATGGACACTTAAACTGTCGCTCAGGTTTCCATGACAACTACATAACGCTGTGAGATCGAACCAATCAGAGCGCAGACGGTCTGGATGAAAGTGTAACACTGCAGCGACGCCTACTGGTTAAAACAATTAAAAAACAATTATAAATACAGTATGTACTTGCAGTAAAATTATAGATTTTTAAAATAATTTTCATACAAACTTTTCCTAAATTAATTTAATTTACTTGGGTTGAAATGTTTTGTATTAATACATTGTATTAAAGGTATTTAAAAGTATCTTCAATCTACAGTATAAATAAAAATATACAGTATATAGATAAAAATGCAACAGCGCCGCCTGCTGTTAAAAATAAGAAATGTTTATACAACATAACGTTTTAAAGTATTTCCTGAAATCAAATACGTATTTGTTTTCAGGAAATATTTTATTTTTTCAACAAAAACGTATTTGTTTTCAGGAAATATTTTATTTTTTCAACAAAAACATTCCCCCTATATTTCCCCCTAATTCCAGGTAAAGCAAGACTTGTGCTTTGTCCTTTTGGTTTAATAACAAATATAAATATGTTTTCATTAAGTCAGGCGGAAGGGCACTACATTGTTTTAAAGGTATTTACAAATATTTTCAATCTACATTACATCGGAAACAAACTACTTAAAAAATTGATTAAGAAATTACATTTAAAAGTATCTCCTAAAAAAACAAATACAAGATTCAAGAGACTTTATTTGCCATTTGTACACATACCGACAGTATGCACTTCATGAGGTTTGCAAATTGCACATTTAATATTAGTTTTTAAAAATAAATCTGCAACCATAGTATTGATTATTTAATACTAAAATAATGAAAGTTTTTCTGTATAGAAAGTTTACTCTTTTTTTATTATTTCACCCTTTGCCAGGGTAAGAAAGAAATGCAATGCAATGCAAAAAAAAAAAAAAAACACAATTATGAACTAATTTTATTTATCTAAGTTAAAATGTTTGGTGCACTAGAATACTGTACATAAGAAATAAGCTCCATGGGGTGAAACTACAACACTGCGACGCCTGCTGGCCACACCAGGAATCTACACTGACAGTTTTAAACGTTTCTCCTGACACGAAGGTCAGCTGTTCTGGAACAGTTCTTGCAAGAACAGTATTGTGTCAAGTGCATTTGCAAAACCCATCAAGCTCCATGATGACCTTCTCAGGAAAGCAAGACCAAAACTGACCTCAGCTGCAGAGGAGACGTTCATTTAGAGTCACCGGCCTCAGAAATCACCAATTAACACTAAACATCACCTCAGATTAGAGCCGTTATGAAGGATTTACAGAGCAGAAGTAGCAGACACATCTCGATATCAGCTGTTCAGAGGAGGTTATTGTGTATTTTAGATAAAAATAAAATCTGACTTTAGACAAAATGATCTGTACACACCTACAGTATAATTAAAGCTTCTTTGGTGTACTGTTTAGAAATACATTTAGCTAGAATTCTTCTAGGAAGCTAAAATAATACAAATCTAGTATTTGTCTTTAACATGCAGAAATATGCAGATTGTATACAGTTATCATGCTCAGTGTCTAGAAATTAAGACCAAATATCCAAATATTCTCATTTTAGTTATTAATCTTTTATTACATTATAATCATGTGCCGCTAGATTCTGTCCTAAAAATGGCAACGATGATATCATAGAGTGAAAAAAAAAAGCCTTAACCCCCACCAACACCCCCCCCCCACCCCACCCCAAACAAAAACACAAATCATTTAACAATGAGGAAGTTCATTTTATTTTCATAAAGTTTATTTATTATAAGTAAATCAGCAAAAAGGAAGCAAAAAATAAGGCACAAGGTAATCAATAAATCATCAGTGCCAAAGTCAAAGCACAAATGTATAGAATACTCGTAAATAACTAATAAAACGTACAGAATACTCTGCCTTGGATAAACAATTGATTGCTGCCTAATATGCCAGTTTTTTTTTTCTTTTCCTTTTCCAGAAGAATTTCACCTCAGAAATGGACAACGAAGTTCTGCATTCTGAACTTTAGCAATTCTATTACGATGAGTCTCTAATTTATATACAGTACTTGTAAGTAAAATGTTAAAGATCATGATTGCCAAAAGAGCAAAACTGGACGATTTCTTAAAGTGGGCGGGGCATACCGCACTCTACGCCCCTTGCAGATCAAAGTGACAATAACCAATAAAAATCATGAGCATCAGTGAGTTTATGTATGTGGAAGGGGGCAGATTGCACCTGATTACGCCCCGTCTTGTTGAGCAGGAGATGATGGGTTAGGCTTCACGTGTGTCTCAGGGGAATCACGTGTTACCCTTTATCCACTGTAAATAGGGAAGAGCCAGAAAAAAGCTGATTTTAGATCGAGTTACAGGTTTCAGTGTCTCTGAAATCCTTCTGTCGTACATTATGGTTGGGAGAATCGATGATCATTAGATCATGAGAAATTTGGACACCTGACACGGCTGACCTCGTGTCCTGTGAATGACGACTGATGGGTTGCGATGCTCGCTCAGGTCGTGTGCGGTCTCGTGGTGTTGCGTTTCTTCTGCACGGTGACGTTGGTGGAGACGGAGCGCGAGCCCTGCAGGTTCTGAGCAGTGCAGGTGTAGGTTCCCTCGTCCACCTCCCTCACTTCATCCACCTGCAGGACCGACTGCGAGCGCTGCCGGCTGCGTCCGTCCACCTGCACCGTCTGGGCCGTCTCGTGCGTGTAGAGCGGCCGACCGTTCTAAACGCGCACACACACACACACACACACAGACATTTTATCCAATGCTGCTAACAACTCGAGCACATTTCCCGTGTGACTTGTCCCGGCATGGACTGACCTTCTGTCCAGGATATTCCCAGGTAAAGTCCACTGAGACATCCTGTTCTCCCACTACGGTGCAGGAGACCTGCAGGTTCACACCCACAGCCACCGAGGATGCTGAGGCCTGGATCGCGGGCACAGGAGGGAAAGACGGGTCTGGACCAGAAAGTGGAAGAAACAGAAATAACACAATGTCGTCTACAGCTCTACAGTTTTTACAGGACATCATATCTGGTGAAATGTGTAGGACATATTGTGTAAGACGTGGAATTGTCATGCATGTACAACGTGTTTCAAAATATTACAATATTTAATTTCAAGTGTATCTCTCGGTTTAGTGCAGGACACACATGGGGAAGACTGGTGACGTGACAGTTGTCCAGAAGTTGCATTTCTATTATCAAGCCACTCCTGAATCAGAGACAACTTTAGAACTTTCTTCCTCGGGCAAACCAGTAATAAAAAGTCATCTTTTCGGATGAAAATTAATTTTGCATTTTATTTGGAAATCAAGGTTCCAGTGGAGCGACACAGAATTGAAATTGCTTGAATTCCAGCATGAAGTTTCCGTCGTCTGAGATGATTCAGGGTGCCAGGATGTCTTCTGCTGCTTTATTAAATTTAACATTTAAATGAATAATATTTCACAGGAATCTAAAATGTATGAAAGTTTCACTTTTTGAAATAAATGAACTTTTGCTTGATCACCAAATTTTTTTGAGAGTGACGTAAGATGTGTTATGCGTTTAGATTGTGTCATGCGTGTCTTACGTGTAGGAGTTAAATGGGAGAAACGTGTTAAATGTCTCGCCCATGTTGGACGTGTTGTAGAAGCTAAACTTTTAGGATGGTTTGGACGTGCACTCACAGTTGACGTAGATGAGCATGTACTTGATGGAGCTCTGCCGCAGGCTCCCCACGCTGGCCACGCAGTACAGAGAGCCGGCGTGATGCGCTTTGGGCCTGTGGATGGTGAAACCGCGCATCACATTATACGAGATCTCAGATCCGTCCACCTTCACCTCCTCGGGCGGGAACTCGCGGTGCAGCGTGACTCTGGCCTGCGGGTTGGTTACCTGACACGGCAACACTGTGGGCCAGTTACTCCTGAGCTGGACAACCTCGTAATAATCCGAGGACGGCACAAAGAGCTCCTGAGGGTCTGACGTGAGGGATACAAGACTTTTTATTATCCATGTTTGTGTACAGCACACTTTCAGACTGTTGTAAGAGTTTACAGTTAATAAAGGACACTGTACACTGTAAACCCGAATATGTTGGCAAAACTCAAAAAGTTACATTACAAAGTAATGATGTTTCCAATTTTAAGTCAGCAGAACTATTAGTTTTTAAGTTTGCTCATTCATAATAATCCTTCTTTATTTGCATTATTGAGTCGCCCAACTCGTACTATTTAATAGCAATTATCTTTTTTTTTTTAGTCGTTGCAAATCAAATAAATTGTTGTTGGTCTTTCGGCTGCTCCCGGCAATGGGTCGGACAATCCGGTCCGCACACAAGCTCGGCACAGGTTTTACACCAGATGCCCTTCCTGACGCAACCCTCCCATTTTATCTGGGCTTGGGACAGACACTTCATCCAGTTGTTGGGAATCGAACCCGGGCCTTTCGCATGGCAGATGAAACATCTACCACTGAGCCACCAGTGTCCCTATTGCCCTGATGACATCAGACACAAAATCACTTAAGATTTTAAGTTGGTGGAAGGTGACAGTTACTGTTACTTAAATACTTACAGTTACTTAAAATATCACACTTGTTCAGCTAACTTGAAAAGTGTCATTTCTACAAACTCATAAATACCAAAAAGTTCTAAATACTCATCAAGGTCTATTAATTTGAACTAATTGTAATTATTTAAGTTACAGTACTCAATATGTTTAATTACTTTGAGCATTAGGGTTTACAGTGTACAAAGCCTATATATACTAATTTATAAGGTGAAAAAAGGCAGGATATTAAAGAAAATGTTATGTACAAAATCTAAAATGCATGATATTTTGATAAATCGTTTTTTTTTTTTACACTTTTAAATATTAGATATAATATTCGCTTACATCATATATTTTATACATACTTGTTTTTTGATGTTATCCAAATTATATAGTAAAACATTTAATTAAGAATAAAATACCCTCAAATGAATAAATTGTGAGATTTTTGTCAAATAGTAAATAAATAAATATCAGTTTTGAATCAAAGGATTAAAATTTTAACAAAAACCCTCTTTACAAGTAATTATTAAAATAAAATTAAAAATGTAACTAAAAAATGTTTTGTCAATTCCAAGATCAATTTATAAGAAAGACAGAGTGTTTTCATAATTTCTTCAAAATAAATCATGACATTTAACTTTTTTTTTTTTCCAACTGAAATATGTCACACTATGTGAGTTTAATTAAGAATGGGACTTTCCATAACTATCCTTTGTTCAAAAGATGTTAAATCGATATATTTATTTGAAACAACAAAAAAGGATCTTTTAATTATGTTTCATACCATGTAAAATGTATTTTTACTGAATCTATTTTTTATTTTATTAAAATGCATTAATCTTTAATAACACAGAACTCAATGTTGAAACTGGCTGCTTGTGACTTAAGTTTGCTGTATATCATTCCTGAGTGTAATATTAACATTACCAGGGAAGAAGATGAAGACTTTGAGGGCTTTATTGTACTCTTTCCTGCAGTCTGAGTCCTCACAGTAAAGCGGGTAGCAGGTGTACTCCCCTGTATCAGCTCCTGAAGAATTGGTTAAAATCAGCGTTCCATATCGCACCTGCTGCACCGTCCTAATGAACACAAAGTTCCACACAAGATTTTGCTGCATAGCTCATACACACTTGCACGTAGGCACACGAATATCACATTTAGAGCTCATGGAGCCGAACAACTTTCACACTGCATGTCCTGGGCTCGACTAAACAGGAGCTGAGTTATTTTGTGTCATTTGCGAAAAGGCACCTGTTGGATTTTCATATACTCCTCCTAGGAAATGTATACGATCGGCAACAAACTGGGCTGATGTGATCTAAAGACATTGAGGATGCAAAATTGTAGAGGGATTTTTGACATCTTAAACGGGTCAGCCGTGACGATGCCTTAAACTTACAAAAAGTGAGGCATTATATTGGCACACAGTTGACCTGACAATATTCAGGGCCCAAGCTGACATCACATTACATCATATCGTGTAAAGTCTGAAAGTTGTGCGGCGCACCCGGGTGGCGATAGCATTTTGTAGGTCTTAACACGGTCAAAAGACAAACAGGTTGTGTAGTGCACCCGGGTGGCGATGGCGCAGGGTGCTTGGGCCCGCTCATCATTGCTTGCAGCTATATGCATGTAAATAAAACAGAATCATGAATCCAGAATGTGTGAGGTCTCTAAATATATTGAGGACTTCAAAAACAAACCTAACTCAAATAGAAAATCTCAGTTCCTGATTGAAAAACTACAAAACGTAGACAGGTGGTGGTGTGATGGTTCACATCACTGTTTGATGCACATTATGATGTAATCAAGTCATTCGTCTGAAAGTAATCAGTGAGTTTCAAATATATCCTGAAATCTTGATGATTGTGATCAGTCACACACCTGAGTCGTCCTTCATCGTCCTCCTGCAGGTAAGACGGGACGTCCCACTGCACACGACCCTTACACCTGAGCTCCAGTGTTTCCCCTGCTGGAACAGACAGTGTTTTCCCCACCTTCTCAAACTTCCCCTTCCCCACAACTCGGCTCAGGTACGGTGGAGCTGCTGTGGGATTCGGTGGCTTGGGTGGCGGCGTTGATGCGATTTTCACTGATGTGTTTTTGTTCTTCTTCCCTGCCTTTTTCTTAACTTCCAGCTTCTCTTTCTGCTTCTTATCTCCTGCTGGCTTCGGCTCCTTTTGGCTCATTACTGTATAAGACATTGTGTTAATTGTTTATAAAATCATTCTTTTAAATAATGTAACAGCTCATGTAATGAAGAAAGTCTAATTATATCTAAATATAAAAGCAAGGAAATTGTTGTAAAGGTTAAGCTTTCTGTGGAAAAGTCTTTATTTAACATTTACATGAGGTGGTATCAAAAAGTTTTGTAATACGGCAACAGATGGCAGCACAAGGCTGCATGCACAGCCACAGTGGGCACCGACCTTCATAAGTCAGCGTGCCAAAAGACATTATAATGTGAAACTGGTGCTATTCTGACCACGTACGTTTCCACGTCTGCTATTTCATCATGGACAGCAAGTTAAAACATAGAGCAAACGTGAAACTGGGTAAATCTGCCATGGAGACGTCTGACATGATTCGGAAAGTTTATGGCGATGCTGCTATGAGTATTTTCAAGGTGTTTCGAGTGGCCCGCACGTTTCAAGAGCGGAAGAACATCACTGGAAGAAGACGAGAGACCAGAAAGACATCCTGATCCAGGAGCAGAAGGAATCATGTCATCATGTCAAAGTCTGCCAAGAACCTGGTCAGCGTGCCGTGGATCACCAGTACTTTATGCCAAGGATTGAAACATGGGTGTGTGAGTACAACCCCAAGACGAAGCAACAGTCTTTGCAGTGGAAGAGCCCATCATCTCCACGACCGAAAAGGCGAGGCAGGTCCACAGTTCGACCAGGTGCATGCTCATCGTCTTTTTCAACATTCGCCACATTGTGCACCAAGAATTTGGACATACAGTGAAAGCGACCGGACCTGTGGGACGCTTTTTGAGGCGCTTTCGTAAAAGAAGGATGCACCAAAGCCAAAGTCTTCGGGACAAAAGAGGTTACACTTTTCAGTTGTCATAATAATGTAAAAATTTGGGATTTTTGTCTAAATAACTTAATGAGAGAAATAAAAGAGGGAACTGGAGAGGGAACAAAATAGCAAAATATTGTTAGGTAATAATAATAGAGTCCGATATTCCTATGCACTTTATTAACTTTGCACAGTGGTATCATTTGTACTTCTGTCCTGTGCAATGACACGCACGCAGACACACTACCTCGAGTCTTCTGACAAAAGACATAGCACTTTGCATTTCATCATTATTACAACAAGATGCCTTTTGTCTTATTAAGAAAAACAATCATGCACAAGGTTTCTGTTGTATACAGTAAGTACAAGTTTAGCAGTAGGACTTTCCTTCATGTTATGACACTCACCGAGCTGACAGAGCAACGTGCAGAACAGCAGAGAGGAAAACACCAGCACAAACAGCTTCATGATTCACGGAATAACATAAAATGTCCAAAAAACACAAAATTAATTCAGAGAAACCTCTTTCTCAGGCTGTTGCAGACTGAGAGTGATGCGAGTCCTGGGCGAGAGGGAAAGCTGCTCCTCAAACATTCCAGCTCTCAAAGACAGCATTTACATTCCAAATTCCTCACGCTTCACTCAACGGGCCGCTCTCTCGGCTCAGCCTGCCGGGAGGAGGTGCTCGCGTTTGTCCAGCTGGAGAAACAGTCTGTGAAGCTGCTCAATGAACTGTAAGGGGTAACTGTTTAGTGATTTTCAGCTCTCCTCTTTAACACACTGCTCTGATTAATCTGAGGAATTATAATGACGTGTACACCTTACACAATGAACTGAACATAACAGGGCACTCTATTATAGGAAAATAATGAACGACTATGATGTGTGATAAATTTGAATTACTGTTACTACCATGGAGTTGGTTATTTTCCTATAACCGGATATCCTCGAGTGTTTCGTTGCTCTTACACTGATTAAATGGGTCAGGGGTGGCTCAGTGGTTAAGGCATTGGACTATGGTTTCATTAGGTTCCAGGATAAAACCCCATGACCACCAAGTTGCTCCTGTGGGGCCCCTGAGAAAGGCCCCTAGATGTAAGTCGCTCTGGATACGGGTATCTGCCAAATGCTGTAAATTATAATTCTATTCATTAAGGAATAAATTTCCTTGGTGGCTTAGTGGTTAGCGGTGTCGCCTCGCACCTCAAGGATGTGGGTTCGATTCCCGCCTCGGGGTCTGTGTGCGTGACGTTTGCAACATCTCTGAACGATCTCTCTCTGTGAACAAGCTGTTACTGCTAACTATTGAGAGCAAAGACCTGTTTCAGAGACATTAAATGTAACTACAATTGGTAAAAATGTGTCACATACAGTATATGACTTTTCAGCAGATTAAACCAACAATAGACCTTTGCAGGCATGTGACCAACATGACGTCAAACATCAGAAGAACCATTAATCGATACTAGGCTACTATGTGTTTTCCTTGATGATTATGTTTTGCGTATTTCAAAGCCAAAGCTTACCTGATTACCTACCAGATGACCTGACGTTTTGTCACACAAATAAAAATGTAGGAATTGATATGTTCTGTTCTGGATTTTGATATACTCCTCCTAGGTCATTTATACGATCACCAACAAACTGGGCCAATGTGATCTTAATACATTGAGGTTACAAAATTGCAAAGGAATTTTTGATATCTCAAACGGGTCAGCCATGACGACGCCTTAAACTTATGCCAAAAAGTGGTTAATAACTTTCTGTGACATTATATTTAGTGACATCTGGGGATTTCTATGGGTCTTAACATAAAATTCCCCCTTTTCTAAAAACGTGCGCCCAGTGTGCCCACTGTCTTTCTGGGTCGTGATGGCAGGGGGTGCTTGGGCCCGCTCATCTTTGATATAACTTTCATACTCAATTTTCGGGTAGTAACACAAGATCTGCTTTGGCACACCACCCCGTTACCTGTATATTACATTATAAAGCAAATAATAGCTTGTAAGTTTTAATGAAGTATTCTATCTATCTATCTATCTATCTATCTACATATATAAAACAGATATTTTATTTGGCCTTCCGCCAGGGGCCATTGTTTGGGTGCCCGGTGTTGCAATAGGCAGCGTATGCGAATGTTCAGTAACAGTAGACACCTTTTATGTCATACTGTAAGGTGATAATATATCTGCAGAAACATTGGACATTCGCAGGTAACGGTAGCATGTGGGTCTCAGGATCAACATGCGGGCGGAGCCACGTCTAACCTCTATTTCAAGACAAATAGTCAAGTCACCTTGACATTATACATTACTGTATGCTGTGTGTTTCTCGTTTAAATCACTTGTTTTGTCTAATTCAAGGTGCAGGATTAGAATTAATCTGCATGTGCTGGAAAAAATCTCTCCTTCCATAAAATAATTGTTTATTTTAAAAAAAAACCCACACAGAGCAAATGAGTGTGTACAGTACTGTAGAGATGATGATGATGTGAGCAGGGTATAGATCTTTACAGCATGACCCAGGTTTGTGTGCTGAACTTTTTAACTTCTCTCTATGGTTTCATGAATGCACATGTTGATTAAAGTGGGTTTAGTTTGAACCCTATTGACATAATTTTTTTTATAAAGCATGTCAAAGACTATTCACCTTGATTTGAACTCATTATAATCTCATTTGCTTTGGTTTCCAAAAAAGCCTGAATAATTTAAAAAGGACCAGATATACTGTATAACTTCATTAGTGCACATAAAATATTGCCTTTTTCATTTTTGGTGAATATTTTATTAATAGTTGTTCATCTTTAATAGTCTAATGATCGGTCTATAAAATCCATAAAATATCAGTTATAAGAAGACAGTGTGTGTGTGTTGATGTCTCTTTGAAAAGATTCATTTTTAAAAAGCATTTGTTTATAATACATCATGTAATTATTTCACCATCATGTCATAATGTTAACAAATCCACTTGTATTTTAATGTATTCTTGTTAAAAAATGAAATGATCACTACAGGTGTTATTTGATGATCAGACGGCGGCGAGTTTTATTTTTTGGGCACGTCTATCTCGGGGATTTCCTCTCCAGGTTCCATGTTGCTCAGGTTTCCCAGGAGCCTCTGTTTCTGGACGCTGTTCCTCACGCCGTACCCGAAGTAGATCAGGAGCCCTGGAGAAGATAAATCCGCACACACACGATCAAGATCTATAGAGTTTCCTCTTAGGAGAAATATGACAGTTTTGACAGTAGAGTGACACAGAGTGACCACTAAGCTACTGTATGATGTCACTCGAGCACTCACTCACTCACCCACAGCCATCCAGACGGCATAGCGGATCCAAGTGGGGCCCCCGAGCTGAACCATCAGATAAGTGTTGATGAATGAACTCACCACAGGAAGTAAAGGCAGGAAAGGCACCTGTACAAACCAATGTAAATGTTCCTTCTTGTAGCGCTTACTATCGCTTCCCGTCGACTGCCTAGGTGACTTCTGAATGCATACGCTTTGGTTTTGTGCGTTAATAGAAAGCAAGAAATAAAAGTTTTTTTAAAAAGGTGATAATGAGGAGGCTGCTAATTATTACCTATCAGGCTATTGTCTCTTTTTAATTATTAATTATGTGTGTGTGTTTGTGATGTGTGTGTGTGTGTGTGTTTTCACCATAAAGGCTGCTTTGGTGGGATTCTGAGGCTGTCTCCAGATCACCAGCGTGCAGAGCAGCATTAAGAAGAGGATGACAGACACACACACCAGACTCCAGGCCTCCAGCAGCAGCAGTGATGTGATGGCTCTGGACAGCAGGATGGCCAGGAGCACCACCATGACGACTGCAGGGAACCAGACCGAGAGCAACATGACAAACACCAGACATGGCTGACTGAGTTCATTTGAGGTCAAAGAACGATGTAAATTGTGTGTTATTAGAAACTTAGCTAGACAATTCCATTTAGCACGCCAGTGTAATCCTGAGCTGAGTCCTGTTCAGGTTTGGAATGATAGCGGTGCTGAACTGGATTTCCCATCAACCTCCCATCACCTCATGGATCTCATGTGCACCTGAGTCATGATGTCATTTAATGAGAACACCAAGTTCTGTCTTTGGTATCTAGCTTTTGTCATGTTAACTCTGATTATCCATGGATTTTTCCATGTTTAACAAGATATTGTTCATGCTCTAGCGTTTATGTGGTAAAGGTTACGCTGCACTTGTACTCATGTCCTACTACAGAACCTAAATTGTATCACATGCATACCTGTATGTGATTTCAATACTTTTAATCTATATAGATAAAAGAAAGGTATTGTCTCTACAGTATATGTGTCAGAACTAGCTCTTTCAATGATATCTTTACTTTTCATACATTGGATTTCCGGGGAACCAGTGTCAGAAAATCTTCTGTCTGTCTGTCTGTCTGTCTGTCTGTCTGTATGTCTGTATGTCTGTCCAGCCAAAGTTTGTCACAGCATCACGCAAAACTGGCTGAACAGAATTTAATGAAACTTTGGCAGTAGTCCGGTATTTGCCTGAATTTAAACCTGCACCATGAATGAAATTTAAATGTTGTGTGGAAGTGAATTCATGAGCAGTTATGTACCAGATTTATTCACTGCGTCGCAAAAAAAAAAAAAAAAAAAAAAAAACTGTCTGGACAGAATTTGATGAAACTTTTACAGTACTTAGATATCTGCCTGCAGTTTAACCTGCACCATAAGTCAAATCAAAATATTAAGGAAGAGCGATGTTATGAACAGTTATGTGCCGGATTTAATAATCTACTTTAAAATAAGCTACTAATGCGCTACTTGCTCAATGTAAACAAACACCTGCTCCTATAGATATTAATTAGAAAATCGAATGGGATTAGTTCATATTTTCACTTTGGCTGGAATAACAGCGCTGAAGTGGTATAAGTGAACGTTTTGAGACAAACCTTCATCTTTATCTGATCTACTTTTTCGGTTTCTCACCTGTGACTCCCTCTCTGATTACCGAACAGGGAGTGTATTTGGCTGATGACTTTAGTAACTACAACGTAGAGTAAACATTTTCTATATCCTCAATTTCCCATTGATTGTAATAAGATAAAATGACAGTACTGTAGATTCAAAATATTTTGGTGAAGTAGGTACATTTTGTTCAATTCCCTAATAATTAGTCACCAATCCAGTGCAAAACAATACCATATAATGTTGTCACACCAAACAAAATATCGTAAAATTACGGTTTTAAATGGTTTATCTTTGTTGCAGACAGACATGTACTGTACATGAGCTTCAACCTGAAATAATAATATCACTGATTACATTAAAGCTGATAAGATTGTTTTTAGCTTTAACCTTTTAACTACTTTTATACAACCCCTTTCCGTCGGTGACGGGTACATACGCTAGTGTGCATATACATGTAAATGTGTGTGTGTGTGTGTGTGTGTGTGGCATCCCATCTGTGTGTTCCTGCTATCACACCCAGTGTGTGCCCCTGGCCAGGATAAAGTGGTTAAGATAAATAAGTGAATGAATAACAGATACGTCCTGAAAATAAAAATTTGCCAGCCAAGGTAAACATATTTGGATGAACTAAACAAGTCAGGTGAAGCGGTAATGCTGTTAGTGTGTGTGTATGTGTGTAAAAGAGAGCGTGTTTTAAGGTTTCCGGTCCATACCAATAAACATTGTGGTAATGCTGACGGTGTTTGACGTTTCCTTGGTCGGGGACGATGGAGGTGTTAAAAATCCGAACTTTGACTTTGGAGTGAAGCTTACTTCATTTTCTGCAGATTCACTCTCACGGTACCTAAAGAGAAATAAACGTCCTGAGTCAAGAGTCAAGAGTGTGTGTCGAGTCATTGAGGTGAAACACTAACCTCAGTATGAGAATGCAAATGGCCACGAGCGTGTAGGCGAACAGAGTCCCGATCGACATCATATCAACTAGCGCTTTCAAGTCGAATAACAGCGCCATTATAGCTGAGAATAAAGCAAAACACATGGTTCATTACATTTTTGTGGCCAATGATGTCCATTCATCAACTGGTGAGAAGGTCAGTACGGTCTCATTGGGTTTTTTCAGATTTCAGATTGGAAAACATTTACAGTACACAAATCATACTTTTCTGTCTTTTAGATTTGGAAAAGTTGTGGTTTTGTGTGAGTGGGAACTGAGCTTTTTGAAAAGTGTCACATCAACAATCCTGCATGTGCTCATTGTTTATACAACTCATTTTTATCATAGCTGACAAAATAATATCTTATGTGTAATTTCATTTTATTTATTTATTTAATTCAAACTGTACTGCTGAAGGAGATTTTGCCTGAACAGTTTTCAAGTGTAACATTAAGCATCTGGTTAGCGCTGCACCGCCAGGGTCCGGGTTCGATTCCCGTCTCTGTGTGCATGGAGTTTGCATGTTCTCCCGGTGCATGATCGGTTTTCTCCGGTTACTCTGGGTTTCCTCACAGCATCCATTAAGCATCTGTCACGTTCATCAAGGACAGTTCATCACTATGCCACTAGAGGGCCAACTCCACCAAATTCCTCAGTTACCGCTTTAAAGCTTTTTAAAGCTTTAAAACACATGGTTTGTTTTGTTCATGAACATGGTGGAGTAGACTATGGTCCATCTACCAGACATTACATAAAAAAAAAAAAAAAAAAAAAATTATATATATATATCCCCAAATATTATACAGTATACACCTGTGTAATATTGCAGGGGTGCCAATATTTTTGAAACAACAAACTAATGTCTTTAAATCAAATTACGCGGCATGATATCACTCGCTGGATGTTATGATTTTCAGGAAAAGTAAAAAAAAAAAAAACTCCATTGTTTATTTCCTCACCTGCGACAGAGCCGGAGGCGAGCGTGGCCAAGGCGGGGCTTTTCCTCGAACTGACTTTACACAGCACTTTAAAGAGAAGACCGTCTCTGGCCATGGCGAAGATCACCCGAGGCATCGGGAACATGGCTCCTAGCAAGCTGTGCGCACCAATACATAAACAATTCAACACAGCACTGTCCCAGAAATTCTCATTCAAGTGAGGATTTCCCATGATCCTGTTTACCTAGTCGAGAGTGCACACAGGGACCCCACGGCGACGACATACTTGGCGGCGGCCCAACCTACGTAGGCGAAGGCGACTGGTAGGGGGCTGTGGATGTTCAGCAGGTAGTAGGGCATCATCAGCGTGAGGGCGGCTGAAACGCCGAAGTAAGCCAGGAAGCAGATGAGCAGCGCAAAGACGATTCCCAGCGGGATGGACTTCTGAGGGTTCTTCACCTCCTCACCTAGAATAACATTCACAGTTTATTCACACAGTAAGGGCGGCACGGTGGCTTAGTGGTTAGCATGTTCTTTCTGCATTTCTGCATTTCGTTCCTTAAAAATCATCAGACTAAAGTAGTCTTAAACGTGACATAAAACCCTTGTGAATTCTAAAGAATTCCTATATAATTATATAAGAAGCTCTATAATTCCAGCTGAATGCAGCTGCAGTAAAGGCCTGACAAAGCACCCTGTGGGAGGAAACCTTTTGGAAAAAATTTTGGAAAAAAGATTTCCATCCAGGCAATGTTTATGTTTGTAATTATGCTAATTTGTTCCATTATTTATGACAAACCTTAGCCCCACAATTTAAATTTCAGTGTAAAAACACATTATGTTGAATGTTATGTCAAATATTATGTCGAAAAGTCGGCGATGTGTTTAAGGATTAGTCAATACCTGAGGATTTAATTATTTCCTGAGGAGTTAAAAAAAAAGAATGCACATTTAAAATTGGTTAAAATATGCATTAAAAATGAATCCTTAAAACAGTTATTGTTTATTAAGCATTTTACAAAGCACCTGTTGTGTTGCGAAAGTTTTTCCGTATTTTGTTTATTTATATTTTGCACGTACAAATATATATGAAAATATCATGAATGACCTCATGTCTAATTTTCATTTAATAATGAATGTTCCAAAAAAATGTTCCACCCGACACACACCAAATACATGTTGAAGTTACCCGTAGTCGCGATGCAGTCGAACCCTACGAAGGCATAGAAACACGTCGCAGCTCCGGCCAGCGTGCCCTGAAAGCCGTACGGGAAAAACCCTCCCTGGCCGAACTCGGAGGTCACGTTCAGCGTGGACGTCACGTTTCTGTGAACACAGCACTGCAGACGTGTGTATGATGAATTCCGTATATACCTTATCTGTCTACAGATGTGTTCAGGAAATCAGGCTTACTCGAGCTCTGCCGTGACGTTCAGTAAGGTTTCCTCGCTGATGTACCAGTTCTCCAGTTTCCCCTTGATGAAGCCGGTGATGATGACGAACACCAACACCAGTATGTTAATGCTCGTGAAGATCTTGTTCACCGTCGTTGATTCTTTCACGCCAAATGCCAGAAGACCTGCGGCACAGAAGACCAGAAATCATGGACAAGGTTTATAGAGTCAGTGTTAATGAGACTGACCTGACATACTGTAGCTCTCAGTACCAGCAAGAAGCATGATGAGACCAGCTGCAAAGAAGTCTGGGTAGGGAGCCAGGCCTGGGAGACCCATGGCAGCGTGTTTGCTGAAGTAATTCGACATGACGTTTCCGAGCATATCATCGAATGTTCCGCTCCAGGCTCGGGCCACGCTGGAGGCGCCTGCGTCAGGAAGAAGAACAAGGTTACAGTATGAAGAGGAAGGTACGGCTTTTAACACGTTTCCTCCTCCTTGAGTCCAGAAAAAAACAACATCACAATTTGTGCATTTTATTCAGAAACCCAGCTATAGAAGTGCAGCTTTACTGTACATTTCTTATTTCATAAGAAATAACAAACAAACAAACAAAAGCAGGGTTATATTTACAAAATATATTTGTAGTTATATTTATTAACAAATGATTAAAAAATTATAAAAATATTTCTGTAAAAAATTCTTTAAAAACTTTTAGAATAAAAAAAATTTCAATTTTTTTTTACTTAATGTAAATAGAATATATTTTAAATGTCATTTAATTTGTAATTTAAACAACATAATTTAACTTAATTATTTAATTAATTATTCAACTAACAATCAATAAAAATAGTAAAAAATTTCATATTATTATAACACTTTTTTAGGGTTGAATTGAGAAATATAAAAAGGAAATATAAAACATATTTCCCATGTTCCCAATTTTATTTCTGCTTCTCATCTACTGTATAATTATCTTGCGACTCTTTTTTGTCGAAACCCCACACCATCTTTTCTTTAAACAAACCGTTTCAAAGCTTTCTTTCAATTCAGTTTCCCACCTATGACGTAGGAGAGCAGCAGGTTCCACCCCGTGATGAAAGCCCACAGCTCGCCCACGGTCACATAGCTGTAGAGGTAAGCCGACCCTGTCTTGGGCACGCGGGAGCCGAATTCAGCGTAACAGAGTCCGGCGAAGACGGATGCCAGAGCGGCGATGAGGAACGAGATGATGATGCTGGGACCAGACAGCGATCTGGCCACCTCACCCGAGAGCACGTAGACGCCGGCGCCCAGTGTGCTCCCCACACCGAGAGCCACCAGGTCTAATGTGCCGAGACACCGCCGGAACGTCGACACCTCGCCCTCGGGCTCGACGGGCTTCCTGCGAGACAGGCTGCTCAGGAACGAACTGACCTTGTGCCAGGACATGATTCGCTTCTATAGAAAGAGTCAGTGGGGGGGTGTGTGTGAATTTGTGCACCGTCATAGCATTGTCCTGTACAGTATGTGTGAAACCAGCTAAATATCTGAGATCACAACAAAACAGTAGAGAAAATCCTGCTCAGCTTTAATGAAAAGAGATGAACAATGTCTTGCAGAATTCTTACATTTTGTAGAGTTACAAACTGCATTAAAACTGGACTACATTGGGATTAAGAATGTAAAGCATGGTGGTGGTAGCATCACGTAGTAAACAAGGGTGCTTTTAATCAACAGGGACTGGGAATCTGGTCAGAGCTGATAGGGGGGACAACAACCTAAACACAACACAACGCCAACAGTATGCAGGAATTCTTCAAAAACAAATATCAAGCAAAAATATTGGCTCCTACATGTGCAAAGCTGTGAGAGATACAGGATAAGTTGAAGCAGCTGTTATGAACGTTAAGGTGGCTCTAGGAAGTATTAACGCAGGGGGATAAATACTTACACTATGGAACCATGCACCTGTATATACTATAGTACAGTATTGTGCAAATGTCTTAGGTGCATATACTAAACATGTACTAAAATTAATGAATTAGCAACTCATTACATGACAGACCAGTTTTCAGATGGGAAAAAAAAAAATCAATAATGTCGACTCCTCGTTTTGGATGAAAATAGAAAGGAGCGAGTGTGACGGTAGCAAAAGAACTCATATTCTCCAGCATGCTCAGTAAAACCTAACAGCTGTTTTATTTACAGTACTGTGCAAAAGTCTTGGGAACATCCAAACAAAAGCCATATGCAATGAGGCTTTTGAAAACATTTCTACATCAAAAGAAACTTCTATAAAAAGCACTAAGTAATGACATAAACCATAAACGGTCAATATTTGGTGTGGAAACTTTTTCCTTGAACATAAGCGGCAGTGTTCGATACAGATGTGTGCAGTATTCTAAGTAAAACAGCTGTTAGGTTTTACTGAGCATGCTGGAGAATATGACACTCGCGCCTTTCTGTTTTCATGCAAAACACAGGAATCTACATTATTGATTCATTTTCTCCATCTGAAAACTGGTCTTTCATGTAATATGTCGCTTTCTATACAGACATGCAAATATTCTTCTGTAATGTTATTTATTCATTAATTGTCGTGTATCTTTATAGGGAACGGTCTTGTACAGTACATAATAATGGAGACATAATAAACTGATATAACAAAATTTGTACTACAGATAATATGGCACCTAAGACTTTTGCACAGTACTGTATGAATAGATAGACTAAATAAAATGGTCAGATTTTATTACATTTAAATGAAAAAAGAGTAATAATATATTGTTGAACTTTTTTGTTGTACATTTCCTTAATATATAACCTACAGTATATAAATCTATAATATTTTGTCCTCTCTTACTACTGTATATAACCATTCCCTTTAAATACCATTAAAACCATTAAGAGCAGAATGATATTTATTCATTTCATATTTATGCATCCAAAAATTGTCTATAAAAAAAAGTAATAAAACATCATGTTTAAAGAAATAAACATGCTTACCTGTATTTAATTCTCTTCTCAGGCTGGGGTGACTAAGAGAAAGAAAAAAAAATATGCTGCGTCATTATAAAACCCTGGGTCACGCTATAAATCCCACCTACAGCAAATTGTTTTATCACCTTTATGTGTATGTGAGATATGAGATCGCTAATGGCAGGAGTCGACACTGAAAATAAGTGTGCAGTGTTGCATTACGTTCTGCTCAATGTCATATTGTGATGTAAGCAGGGAATGTAATAAATGTACAATGTCCCTGCTCAATGTCATATAGTGATGTAAGCAGGGAATGTAATAAAGATCACACTCACGCTGCTGCACGGCGCTCATGGTCTCAGGACAACCCGGGGTCATGACCTGTGGGGAGCAAAGTGAGTGTGTTATTATTTCACATGGGGTTAATGCGGTAAGACAAGACTGAAGAATGAGTAGGTAAGGAACAGGACCACCAACATCAAATACAGTATGAAGGGGTGAAGTTTATATTCGCTCCACCAGGTGACAGATAAGTCTAAAAAAAAAAATAAAAAAAAAAGTAAATATGTTTCCTGACTTAACTGATACGCAGTGTTTGTCCTCCATGTAGAGTATATACTGTTCTGGGAATGTCGTCTTAGTATTGTTCATGTAATATTATGTTGCGTTTTATCAGGACACGTGAGTGAGCCAGTGCTGAACTGTGTCTCTGTTCTCGTCTAAAGCACAAGACTCACTCACTGTAAGTCTGCTTAACAAATCTGTAATAGCTCTTTATTTTTCTTATTGGTTTTGAGAGCATTCTTTCTTTCTTTCTTTCTTTCTTTCTTTTTGTCCTCCTTTTCTTTTTATATGCACATGACTCATTTACTATACAACAAACAAACGTATACATACATACAGTAAGTGCATAAAGACACAAAGCATCAAGTCAAACTGCCCCCC
>JAAGKR010002163.1:28533-51417 GCA_011419295.1 Clarias macrocephalus
CTCCTTTAAATAACCCAAACATGGCTTGGAATGAGAACTGTACGTTTTAATGCATTTAATGGATATTTTACCCGAAATATATAACTTTTTAAAAGTACAATTTAATCACAATTTTCTTTTAATAATTCATACATATTTCCTCCCACATTTTATAAACTTTCCATAATTTTCTTATGATTCTATAAAGCTGCTTTACAAAAAATTACCATTGTTAAATATGCAGTACAAATAGAATTGAACTGAATTAAAATTGGAGAAGGGGAATTCTGGCAATCCTTTTTCTGAGGCGTCCCCAGGCCAGTCATGTCAGAGCCGAAATGGCGGACATGTTGGCGTACCATCCAGTGGTTAGTGTGGCGTCTGGCTGTAATGTAACCTGATCAGCTACAACATTAACATTATTATCGCTTTAATATTAATGGTAACAATAACTTGGTGCCTGGCAGGCAAAGATCCCAAGGTCATTGACACCACAGCACACTCAGAGTGGAGTCGTGCCCTGAGGACCCACAGCTGCCCTGGGATGATCTCCACTGATGATATTAAAGATTCTTTCTTTGTTTCTTTTGATTCTCCTTCACTTCCTTCCTTCCTTCCATTTTCTTTGTTTCTTTCTTTTCTTCGATTCTTCTTCATTTCTTTCTTTCTTTCTTTCCATCCATCCATCCATCCATCCATTTTCCTTCCTTCCTTCCTTCCTTCCTTCCTTCCTTCCTTCCTTCCTTCCTTCCACTTTCTTTCTTTCTTTCCATCCATCCATCCATCCATCCATCCATCCATCAATTTTTTCTTCCTTCCTTCCTTCCTTCCTTCCTTCCTTCCTTCCTTCCTTCCTTCAACTTTCTTTGCTTCTTTGTTTCTTTCTTTGTTTCTTTCTTTCATGTTTTCATCCTTCCCTTATTCCATCCATTTTTCCTTTCTTCCATTTTCTTCCTTCCTTCCTTCCTTCCTTCCTTCCTTCCTTACTGTCTTCCACTTTCTTTCTTTCTTTCTTTCTTTTTTTCTTTCTTCATGTTTTCATCCTTCCCTGCTTTCTTCCTTTTATCTTTTCTTCCTTCCTTTTATTTCTCTTTTTTCTTTTGGTTGTTTCTCCTTTCCATCCTTCGTTCCTTCCTTCCTTTCTTGCTTCCTTCATTTACTTTTCTTTCTTTTCATCTATTTTCCTTCCTTCCACTTTCTTTCCATTTTTTCTTCCCATCCATTTTCCTTCCTTCCTTCCTTTCTTTATTTTCATACATTTTGCTTCCTTCCTTCCTTCCTTCCTTCCTTCCTTCTACTTTCTCTCTGTCTTTCTTTCTGTCTTCTCCTCTTTGTTATTTTAATCATCACAAACAGTTGTTTTTTTAGAGGCGACAGTTTCCTATTATTGCTGATATAGCACCTTTACTCACTTTTATAATATTGTATAAGAGTCTGACTGTTGCTTTAATAGACTGCTTCGAGTGTAGCGTTCTTCAGAGTAGACAATAACCCACATTGTCTGTGAGCGAGCAGAGAGGACAGGAGTCTCTCGCTACAGGACACACTGGACAGCTCCAGATCTTGGCTGCTGTCCTCTGAACAATGCAGCGAGCGAAACAAAGCTGCTTTCAGGGGGTTTGTCAGGAGCGGCCCTGCACACTTGCGCACTGTGACTGAGCTTTCTCCAGTGACCCATTAAGACCCTCCTAATCTGATGTGGAATCTGCTCCGGCATGCTCGCACTCTACAGCGTGGCTCGAGACACACAGCAGTTGCACAGCACTGAACACAACTTACATTCCACTTCTCATTCGAAAACAATATCTAGATAATTAACACACACGAGACATGGAATTTTTTCCATGTTTTGCATGCACTTGCACAGCAGACCTCTGCTCTTGTGAGAAGAAATCAAGTAAAAGTGCAAGTACATGTGAAATCTAATATGTGATATCATGTGAATGATATGGGATAAAAAAGTGAAATATGAATAACTGAAAAATGTATCAACTGGAAATTAATCTACCATGACTAATAATGTGTAATCTAATCTAATATTTTATTATGTGTGATTTGTGAAAAAAATTATTGTTAAAAAAAAAAACCATAATAAAAATTATAACAATTATAAACACCCCAAAATGCAACTTGTAATATAATTATTAATTTTTAAACTAAAATATAAATAAAATAAATGTTCTTATTAAATGTGAAATTTATTCTTTTAAAACACATTATTACACATAAACAATTGCATGCAAATAAACACATTTTATTTGTAAGCAATTACATATAATCAATTATTCAAGCATTAACATATTTCAATTAAGTGGCAGCATTTGCAATTAGGAAAAATATGCACAGTAAGTTGAGCAAAAATAAATAACGTTAAATGTTGGTACATTTAGGTTAAACTAATTGAGTAGAATTAAGTACATTACAAATTTACTTTATTTTAGTAAAGTAGTCATCAATATGATAAAGCTGCATGAGGCCCGAACCTGTTATTTAAAAATACATGTGAAAATAAATGAATCATACTGAGATAAAGATCACATTAGTGAAAACATGAATAGCTTGCAAAAAGATTAAATGTAAAATAAATAAATAAATAAATAAATTATATAAAAAACACATAGAAAATTTAAAAACGACATGTGACAATGTGCACAGCATAATATGTGAAAGCTGTAAAAAAAAGCATGTGTACACTTTTACAGATTTGCATCATTTCATCTACAATGTATTACAGAATCATTCATGATGCATATCATAATGAATAATGTTTTTTTATTTATAATAATAATTATTAATTGTGTATGACTGTGTAGTGAAAGTGAGATTGTTGTTATTATTATTATTATTATTATATATTTAAGTTATATAAAGTTTCTTTACCTTCTTTTTTGGAAGTCTGGTGCTCCAAGAAACAGTTCTGTTTTTTCTCCTGATGCGTTTAAAACATTTATTTGCACAATATATACAAGCACAGTCTGTTTGTCCCTCCCACTCTGCAGAATTAGGGAGGGGGGGAAAAAAACAGTCTTTCTTTTTGTGCTTTCCAGCTTTTATTCATAAAGCAGCCATTCTTGGCTCCAGAGTAATTTATGAGATCAGACAGAGACGTGAACTGGACATGAAAGCTGCACTTGTGTCACTCTTTGTCACGTGACATGGCTATAAGTCCTACATGATCAGAATGGTACATTCTAAAAAAGATTTAAATAAAAAAAGTTCTAACAAGATAAAAAAGGGGTTTTAAAATTTGTAGTGATGCTCATAGACATTAGAGGGCGGCAGAGAGCAGTACCTCTGAGAGCAGTACCTCTGCCCAATCCTTAAAACTATCACCCCAGAGAGACATACAAAGAGAGACATGTCCATCAGAGCAATGTTATTGTTTTATATTTTACTCCTGACCTCATTTTAAGACATTTCCACAAGTTTGAGCCATTAAAGGAAGGCCGGTGTTTCAGACAGTCCGATCGTGGCTCCGGTGTACTCAGAAAACGTTCTGCTTTGATGGTGTCCAAGCACTAGAGCAACACTGGGAAAAGTGCATTAGTGTAGCAGGGGATTACTGTATGTAGAGAAATAAAGGGAGTTTTTACTCTCATAATTGTGTTCTGTTATTCTGAACAATCCTATGATATAAATTAAAGGACAACTTCTTTAAAGAAGCTTTTATTTGAACTTTATTTTGACTTGTCCTGGTCTTGACCACTGTCTCACTAATAACTACAAATATCAGTGAGAATAAAAAAAACAGACCACATACCATATAAACCTTCTACTGCAGTTACAGAACTGAATGATACTATAACTTTTAATGAATGCTATAATGCCATGAGCTACTATAAGCTGTATTTAATGAAAAGTGAATAAGATTAGTCTTTTTGATTGGCTTGTTTAAACGATAATAATTCAGAGAAGCCTTTAGGTGGCTGTGCTAATCCCTGGACTGGAGAGTTACTGACAGAACACAGACCACCATATGGAGAGGCTGAGATTATGATAGTGTGGGTGTGTAAAGTATGAGCCTGAGATTCTGGCTATGTGTGTGTGTGTGTGTTTGTGCTGCTCTGAATTCCTCGCCGTATTACGGGAACGACCCTGTGCTCGTACAGAAATAGCTCGGACAGGAGCTCAACTGTCACACACATGTAGGATTGCTCTGTTGCTCACTTTCACGTGTACAAGCACACACACACACACACACACACACACACACACACACACACACACACACACACACACACACACACGCCTGATTACCTTCCATATACTTACTCAAGAAACTTATTTAAGAAGCTTTAAAGTTCCACATTTTAAGCAAAGCATGATTTTCAAGCGGACATGTAGGGACGAGCCAATCACGCCGCTTGTTTCTGTCACATGGTCAGAGAAGTGACGATACTATTGCTGCGATTGGTTTAAATGTGTTCAAAGGTTTTTTGGAGAATGTTGAATGTCAGAGAAAATGGTGATTGCACTCTATAACTGCCATTGCAGTCATTCCAACAGCAATAAATGACAGAAATGTGTCGCTTATCATCTGCGGTACGTTATGTATTTGATGCCATTTGAACACCATGTTATATACAGCATGTAACAAAACTACATTGGATACTGTAGTGTAAATGTAGCGGATATTAATATTCTTGAGCGAACGTAGTGTTGTGAATTAGTGTATTTCACAAAAAAATCCCTCCAACTTGTTTATTAATTTTGAAGTTAATGTTTTAATTTTATATAAGTTGTGTTTTGGAGGCACTTTTATGTTTAATATTTGCTGAAGTCCTTTACGGGCAGTCTGTGCTGCGGGAGCTAAAAGAATTTCGGGTGACCAAATGCACAGAATACTGTATTCTGTTTATTCCATGCAGTTACACCAATAAACTCTCCAGATCAGCTGCAGACTGATCGTAAAAGTGGTCATCTCAGAATCGAACCAATTATATAAGCACCATGATGAAGCAGAGAAATAACATTGCATGAGCCATTTGTGAACAAGAGACATGGGATGCACTGCGCACACCGTGTGTGGAAAGCTGTTGGTTAAACATAGCGCCAGTGCAAGGGGTTGTGAGGGCCTCTGTGTCCTTGACCTGAAAGTGCATGAATGCTTAATGCTCTACATTTTTTTTTAACATATAGAAAAACACAGCTTAACATGCACATAGTCTCAGTTATTACTTACTGCTGTCGTTCAAAGAGAAATAGAGACAGAAACCTGTGGTTTTACATCTTCAGAGTCTGTTCAGCTGTCATTTTATTTTGGCATACATTTTTAATATATAAACTAGAATATAAAACCTTATGCTTTAAACCACAGCACACAAGCTGGTAGTATATGACAAGAAACTGGACAGTTTAAACTTTGCTTAGGGTTTTCTGATTGTGTAAACTCTCCCATGCTTCCATCACTTTTTGTTTCAACTTTCAATCAAATTCATGTCTGCAGGGAGAAAAACAAATGGTGCCAAATTCATCATCTGTGGTGACCTTTCATTCTGCACTAAGTAATTAGTGCTACATGAGTAACTAGCACTATACAGCAGCTGTGGGAGAGAGTCTCTGCGCTTACCTCAGTAAACTATTTTAAGTATGCTGAAGCGAACAAAGACTAGTCTAGTTTGAAAAAGCGTGCTGAGGTAAACCCCCTCCAACATTAGCAGCCCATGTTTAACTAAGTTAGCCTGCTGTTTATGCTAATACCAGGTTAAACTAGCGTGACTTCTATTAGCTACAGTAGCATAAGCAGAAAGTCACATTCTAGCTAATGGTAAACATTAGAGAAGACTCTCAAAGAAGTTTTCAGGTCAAATAATGAAGTTGCGACAGAGCAAAATAAATAAATAAATAAATAAAAATCTCTGGACAGTTTTCCTTTCCACAGTCACCTCTAGTTCAGTCAGATTTCTGTGAATTTGCTTTGTCACAATATCCACTGTTAAGTGCACTATAAATAAAACTGAATTAAATTGAATTGAACAAAGTTCGTAATCTGTTTTTATTTCATATTTTCCCACCACTTTATTTATTTATTTTGTCTGTCTTGTCTATTTGTTTATAATTTGATCTATCTATCTATCTATCTATCTATCTATCTATCTATCTATCTATCTATCTAGACTATTTATGTATTCTTTTACATATTACGTATTAAATAATTCTATTATTTTATACTTTATATTCTTTATTTGAAAACTCAAATAAACTGTAAGGTCATCAAAGGTCAAGCATTTCACTTCATATAATAATGTGTATGACTGTGTAAGTGACAAATAGAATTAGAATTTGATCTATCTATCTATCTATCTATCTATCTATCTATCTATCTATCTATCTATCTATCTATTTTTTGTGCTGGAAATCCTGAAAACACTATAAAGACAAGTAATTCATATACTGGGTAAGAGCAAAGTAACAAAGGTTGTATTATAACTTCTGCAGAAGGACCAGTCTTATAGAGCAAGCAGTTGCAGTATGGATAAATCTGATTTCTTTCTCACAACTATTTCATTTTATACACAAACATCTCTGCTATCATAATCTAAGCTCCATACATGATGTTCCTACATTCAAGGAGCTGATTTTCTTTATCTGACCCAGACCAGATGTCTTCACCTTACAATCAGTTTGTTTCTATTCGATCCTCTGCCTTGTCTCTTCAATCCAACAGGCAAGTTTTTAAGCTTCTACAGTCTATGTGGCACAGTGAATACATTAAAAAAGAATTACTACATACTGTAATTAAAATGTAATTTTTCCGTCACATTATCACCTCTACACTGTAAACCCGAATAAGTTGGCAAAACAAAAAAAAATTGAGGTAATCAGTTACATCAAATTTTTAAAGTAATGATGTTTCCAATTTTAAGTAAACAGGACTACCAGTTTTTTAGTTTGTTGTTCTCACTCATATTAATCGTTCTTTACTTGCATTATTGCGTAGCCTAACGTTCTTTTTTTTAGCTGTTGCAAATCAAATAAATTGTTGTTGGTCTTTCGGCTGCAGACAATCCGGTGCAGCACACAAGCTTGGCACAGGTTTTTACACCAGATGCCCTTCCTGCCACAACTCTCCCATTTTATCTGGGCTTGGGACAGGCACTTCATCCAGTTGTTGGGAATTGCCCTGATGATGTCAGACACAAAATCACTAGTCTGAAAGATTTTAAATTGGTGGAACTTTAAGGTGACAGTTACTGTTACTTAAGTACTTATAATAAGTGTCATTTCTACTCATAAATACCAAAAAGTTCTAAATACTCATTAAGGTCTATTAATTTGAACTAATTGTAATTATTTAAGTTAACAGTACTCAATGTGTTTAACTACTTTGAGCATTAGGGTTTATCTATCTATCTATCTATCTATCTATCTATCTATCTATCTGTTTATCTGTAAACACACTCATTATTTGCAGAATGTAATTCAGAGACATACTAAACTAATTTTAAATAAACGGTTACCAGAATGATAAAAGAAGCAGACCCTTTGAAGTTTGGCGCTGGCCGTTACGCTCCTCCACGATGACGTCAGAGCCACGCGAGAGCTCCGGAGAGCAGCCCCTGTTCCCTCTGTCTCTCATTCCTGCTGGACTGCGGCGGAGGAGAGAGTGTGTGTGAGTGTGTGTGCTTAAGAGAGAGAGAGAGGGGGAACCGTGTGTGACTGAGTGAACTCTGCAGGGAGAGAAAAGGCACACTTTAGGTGAGCAAAAAAAAAAAAAAAAAACCACACACAGACACACAAACTTCCTCTTTTTTGGGGGGGGGGGGGGGTCACAATGCTACTACTATGTTATATTTGAGTGTATTTCATGCATGACGTAAGCATATGTATAACGGGGGCGTGTTAATGCTATGCTGATGATAAAAGAGAAAGTCTACTTTGTAACTTTCTTATCCTTTAACACTTTAACATGTATAATAGCTATGTAGTCCTTATAACGCCTTATCATTATAAGGCGTTATAAGGACTACATAGCTATTATGTATGTAGACTGGATGTATGTAGTGTATGCTGTATGTCATGTATACAGTGTGGTTAAAAAGTATAATGTGGGTTATTATCATAGGGAATAATGTATTAAAAGGCATGATATATTATCTGTGCTGTATGTTAATCGAAAGGGAAAGGGCTTGTGACCACTGGGTGGGGCGGTGGACATGTCTCTGTCCCTGTCTCTCTCTGTCTCTCTGTATCTCTTTCTCGCTCTCCGTGTCTATTTTTGGACTTTGCTTTAAACTCAAACAGTGTCGTAATATACTAAAGTGACAACTCACACTTTTTAGATCTACACAATTCATTTGTGTACTTTTCTCACTTATCACATTTCTCGATGATTAAAGGACACTAGAGGGATGGAGCGTCACTGTGAATTTCTCTTCTTTCCTCAATTTTCCTCCCTTTTTTGTATATTTCTTTCTTCCGTCTGTAAGTTTGTAGTGCACTCCTGCAAGCACCCTGCCTTTCTACATATATCATACCCACATGCACAGGAGAGAAAAAGCACATTGTGTGAGTAACAGGGTTAGGCAGGGTATCCTGTGGAAACGTGGCCTCGGCTCGGCCCACATCCAAGAGGCATTTTCCACTAACGTGTCTGATGGAGGGGACGCCAAATGGGGGGGGGGGGGGGTTTGGGGCGAGACAGCTCCATTTATGAATGCTAAACGTATATAGAGTGCCGAGAAATTGGACAGCCCGACTAAACACACTCCTTTCATTTAACTGTGCAGCTTCTCATTTCACTTTGTCTTTTACATTCCTTACAGCTGAGTCATGAGTAAACCCACATTTACTCCAGTGGTACCCCGGCCATTAAACTTGTGTTCAGGCTCAAATTAAATGCAGAATGTTTTTATGCAGATTAGAGTTGATCAGGAGATAGATTTTTGGCATTGGAAATGAAACAGAGTAAATCTGTCTCCATCGTTATAAACATCTCTCTATCTCTCTCTTTCTCTCTTTATATACAATAGATTGAGATAATAAAAAAATCGATTCAGTCAAGTATCGCAATCAATTTGTGCGTCACTCCAAAAAAAAAAAAAAAATATATATATATATATATATATATATATATATATATATATTATAGTATTATAGAGGAATAGCAACATTTTACAACTTCAAATGCAAAAATATATACATTTTAAAAATAGTTAAATGTATATATTTTTGCATTTGAAGTTGTAAAATGTTGGTGTTCCTCTATAATACTATACTATGCTACTATAATACAGTATATACTTTCCACTTCAATTCTAATTCCACTTCAGTTCTCTTTTATTTTATCTTATTTTATTATTTGTACAAAATTTTTTTTTTTTTTTTTTTTTTTACAGCTAAAGATTTTTCTAAATATCTAGTTTTAGGTCACTTCATATCATACTATGAATGTGTCTGTGATGAATATATATATTTAATTAAATTTTCTCTGTATTTCTACTTTATACTTTATTTTATTGTACCAAAATTACTGCATATTTTTATTTCTTTTTTTTATTGCCATTTGCCTCCCTTAATTTCTGTATTTTTCTTTTTTTAGAAGGAATAAAACATTTTATTTAAATTTTATTATTCTGCAGGTGGATCATTCACACTGCAAAGAATCCTGCGTGTTAGGTTTTGTTTAGAATTTAAATAAAATCTGAAAAAAAAATACAGAATTAAGATATTTACAAAATCATGATGTTTATAGAATCGCAACAGAATTTGAAGTTTGTAGCTGTATTTGGATTTACATCTAAAATGGGCCTGGCCATACCCTGATTTTTTGTTGTTGTTGTTGTTTATTTATTTATTTATATTAAATATGAACTCCATCAGTATAACATAAAAAAGTCGCTGTGCACCTCCAGTGTCCGGGTTTGATTCCTGGCCAGGCTCCATTCCCGTGTCTGTGTGCATGGAGTTTGCATGTTCTCCCCGTGCTTGAAGGGTTTCCCCCGGGTACTCCGGTTTCCTTTCATAGTCAAAAAACATGTAGGTTAGACTAATTGGCGTTCCAATTAGTCTAATCTACTAATCTAACCTACTAGTCTAACCTGGCGTTCCACACATACACACACTCGTGTGAACGAGTGTGTGTAGGTGTGTGCCCTGCAATGGATTGGCTCCCTGTCCAGGGCGTACCCCGCCTCGTACCCTAAGCCTCCTGGGATAGGCTCCAGGTCCCCGCGACCCTGATTGCAGGATAAAGACTATTTTCTTATTATTTTTGGTCATTTTAACAGATATGATAGATATTAAACAGGTTACAATTTAAAATGAATATTTCTGCAGATGAGTAGCTGAGTCATGTTTAAAAAGACTACATAAAGATTTCAGTATATATTAGGGCAGTGGTGGCTCAGGTGGCTAAGGTTAAGGTTCTAGGTTGTTAATCTGAAGATCCGTGTGTGGCAGCTCACCCTGGTTGGTTGCCACACCCTCCATACTACCCATCCACTGCATGCAGTGCCTGTCCCGAGCAAGGTTAGAAAATATAAGGGGAAGGGTTGCATCAGGAAGGGTATCCGCTATAAAAACCTGTGCCAAGTTGTGTGCAAAAATGATCTATATGACATTTGTCTTATTTCTTTGTATTAGTAATCCTGAGAATACTTTGACTGCCCTTCACCTGATTACAACAAACAAATAAGCATGATTTTTTTTCTTTTTTCCCAGGTTCAATTTTAGTCCATCATTCCATTGAGACCCTTCCATTCAAGACATCATGGGCAAGGTAAGTTTATTCAAAGTGAAACCAAAGCTTCTTTTTAAGAAATGATGCTGAGATCCTGAGGCTGATTATTGATGAGTCACTGCACTGCATTTCTGCTGCAATCTGCATGCTCGGGTGAACAGTATGTGTTTCCCCTAACTGAGCAGGACTGGGGACAGTATGAACATACACACACACACACACACACACACAAACGCGCACACACACACACACACACACACACACACACACACACACACACACACACACACACACACACACACACACACACACACAGGGTTTTTAGCATGTCCTGTCTTAATTAAGTCAGCCGTGGGTGGACATGGCCTGGACCTTCTGCAATTATCAGCTCTCCTTATGGAATCTGACTTTCGTTTATGGCTATGTTTTGTAGAAAGTAAATATTTTAACCCTTGGGGATTGCTGTTTTAGGAACAATGATGAATGAATGAATCAGTGATGATGTATAGTATAGTGTCAGGAATGATGGTGTGGTGCCACATGAAACAGCACATCCTGAAGTGTTTTATTCCTAATATAACACAAAAAGTTGTAAAAGATTATATTTAAAATGTTATAGAACAGCATTTCACACTTTTTTTTCTTTTTTTAATGTATAATGACATTTATCATGACATGCTACTTAACAACGTCCTATGTTATTTTTTTTTGTCCTTTTTCTGAGAGTCTGGAAACCATAAACCCGCCGATCCTAAAGATACAGTAGTATAAAGCAGGTCTAATATGTTCATTTAGCGAGTGGGACGCCTGATCTTTAGAAATTGATGCATAATACCACTTGAATGTTACAGGAACTCGGTCGGGAGTTATTGCTACATCCCTCGCACAGTCTGACCTCGCTCCAAGTCGTTTCCACGTGTTTGGGCTATCAAAGTGGTTCCTGGCAGGCCAGCGTTTCAAATGCGAAGCAGGCAGGCAGATCATGGCCCGGACATACTCAGAAAACTTTTTTTTTTGAATAAGTGCATTAGAGGATTATATTGAGAAATAAAGGGAAAAAAGTTTTTACTTTCATAAATGAGTTCTGTTTTTCTGCACACATATTCAAAAGTCCCAGTTTGACTTGAACATCCTTTCTATTTCACTCCCATTGTTTATCTCCTATTAAATAGGTTAAAAAAGTATATGATTTTTAATGATTCGGGTCATGTCTCTATATTTACATTTACTTCACATAAATATTTGTAACTGTAATAGAAGTCCAATAGAAATGGCACCCCAGTCATGAAATCAACCAGATCACACATTAGTCCCAGGACTGTACATCGCCATCACGGACATGTCTTTTTCACATCATCTTTGCTTCTTCTCTGTGATCTTTGTTAGCTAGCGTGTGGGCGGTGGGAGGTTTGTTTACCGAAGTCACCGTTGCTAAGGGCTCTGTTATGGCGTACGCCCCCCCCCCCCCCCCCCAGCCCCCCGCGCCCCCTCACAGCTGTCCTATCGAAAATGGGCCTTGACAGATAAACTCTGTGCCAGTAAGGGGGAGGATTCTGGCTCAGGAAGTGAAAGAATAAGCAGAAATACACAATTATATAGAGTTTGTGCTCAGTCAGGCAGAAACAGGATTCTGCTACAAGGTGAATGTATGAGTAAGATGAAACCCATACACACACTCAGACACACACGAACGCACCCACTGTGCTTGAAATGATGAAGCCATGGCGCAGCTGTGGACTTGGACAGGTGTCAGCTGTTTCCCCTTCGTTCCGAGCATTCGTGCTTCATGTGTCGTACTGGAGACCTTTAGGAGCGCCTACAATGTAGAAGGAGGAGTTATAATGTTTTTTTGTTTTTTTTTATCTTCAACATGGGAATTCACTTAGACCACTAAGTATGTGCAGCGCCATGCAGAAGTATTCACCCCGCTTGACCTTCTGCACATTTTGATTCCTTATAACTAGGAGCTGAAATAGACTTTTTAAAAATATTACTTTTTAGAAAATTTTAACTATTTATTAATTCATAAAATTTTGGGGTGTGTTTCTGTTGGTCAGCTTTGCACATCTGGATCCTGAGATACAGTTTTTGGCAAAGATGTGCAATTGTGTATCATTTTCCTCCATGTTTATTGAGCCTTCAAATGGGATTCGTCATCACTCCTTTCAGACCTACTCCTAGTCTCTTGTTTAGACTTCCCACACTAATCCATTTTTTACCCAGTCTCTCACATTTGGTGCAAAAGCTCAAGCGGGGAATAAAAGCTTATGCACTCAATGGTTTGTCACAAAATAGTTGTAGTTAAAAATGAATAGACCTTTTTTTTTCTATTTACCTTTTTTTCCACAAAAATATTATGCCATAATTAGATTATTTTCCCATTAAATATATACACAGTAAATCCCTTTACCACATACACACCACTATAATTCTATATACTGTAGATATGGTATTTGGTGTAAGTTTGCTTCATTAGTTTCACACAAGAACTACAGTACGTAGCTACAGTAGAACCAGAAACAGATATTCAGAATTTCACTTCAAGAAATTTCATTTCAGTTTCAAGAAACTTTTGATGTATGATGTATTATTATATACAACTAGGGCTGCATGGTTTATTTCGATCATTGTGATTATTTTTTACACATATTGCAATTGTGATTTAAGCCACACAAAATCAAAGGTGGGTAGTAACGAGTTACATTTACTCCGTTACATTTACTTGTAAAAACACTTGAAAAAAATGTACTATGAGTAGTTTTACTGCATCATACTTTTTACTTTTACTTGAGTAGATTTGTGAATAAGAAACACGACTCTTACTCTGCTACATTCGGCTACACTCGACTCGTTACTTTTCTAACCATTTATTCTACACTTTAGATATTCTTTGTGTTTGCCAGAGAAAAGCAGCCGGTGGATCTACAGTACCACATGACTGTGTTCCACCAATCAGATGTAGCAACAATAAACACATGACTCCGTTTGACCAATCAGCCGCAGTAACAATAACCGCATTGAGTCACATGACCGTTGTCTTCAGCAGTAGTAGACAGTGAAGCAAACATGTCGAGGTTAGCTTAGCTATTTTATATAATGTTGCAAATAAACTAGAGGCTAAAAATATATATAAGTTTCTTAAATTTGTTCTGCTAGACACAGTTTATGGTTAAGTGAGACTCTTTTACACATGTTCTAATGTCATTTTCTGCTGAGTCATTTGCAGGGTGACTGAATATACAGTAAATCTTACACAGGAAATAGTTACACTGTTCAAACATACATATGTTACCTACAGTAGGGATTTATTTCAAAAGCTTTATATTGTAAAAAAAAAGGGAGATTAGGACATTTGTGTTTCTTATTCCTTAATTTGCTATTTTGTAAAGATATTTAGTTTTATCCATTTATTTTATTACATTTATTTCATTTCTTTTATTATTTGGAAAAGTCGCAATTTGTACATTATTTTATTGTTTTGTCTGACTGCTTACATCATTTCTAAAAAATAATAAATCAGACATTACGATGAAACAGTTACTTGTACTTGAGTATCTTTTCACTGAATACTTTTTTACACTTACTTGAGTAATATTTTGGATGACTACTTTTTACTTCTACTTGAGTAATATTATTTTGAACTACAGTTACTCTTACATTTGAGTACGTTTTTTGGCTTCTCTACCCACCACTGCAGAAAATACTAGCACAACTGATCACGATAAGAGGATGTTGGCCAATATTTATTTAGCACCTCAAAAGCAATCCCTGACTATGTGTATATTAGCTATAGTAAATAGCAGGCTTTTGCGATTATATAATTGCATGAGTCCGTATTGTGACTTTGATTTTTATGAAGTTAAGTGTGCAGCACTAATCAAAACAACAGTATATTGGTTGAATCACATACAGTACAATGTTATGTCAGGTCTCCGCTATGAAAGTTTAGGCCACAGCCTCTGTTTGAGTCCAAACACCAAACTAAGAGCTTAGACAGTAAGCTGCTTTTAGCTGAACTTTTTAATATTATATATACTGTATATATACTGTATATACTCTCTCTCTCTCTTCTCTCTCTCTCTCTATATATATATATATGTTAATTTTTAATATAGTGTTTTGTACATAGACACTTATGCTTTAGTGTATCTCATGTTACCCAGCAGCTCATCTTACTCTCTTATGGCTTGGATTGGATTCAGGCCACAAGGGTCATGAAAATAGTGCTTTTGTGTTAATATGGTACACAGCGTCACATGACACTGGCTCATTGTTGATGACCTCTGTGTGAGATACAATGTGTGTGTGTGTTCACTTTACCACCTCATGCAAAGCATCTGCATTATTGAGTATTGATTTGTGAGAGGAAACACCGAGTGATCCCTCGTCTCAGCGGCACGTTCGCCAAACAAGAGCGATCATCAAAATTTCATTAGAGCCGAATTATCTGTTTTTGTTTTTGTTTTTTTACAATCTAAAAAATGTCCATTTTTATAAGTGATGCTATATAAAAATATTTATAAAACAGACATTCAAAATTGTAACAATCCATAAAATTCCTTCTTTGGATAAAGAATTCCTATTTTGGATCGAAGAAGCTAACATGAGTGAATGGCAACAGACAACAACAACAACAACAACAACATTCTTTCGGCTGCTCCCATCCAGGGGTCGCCACAGCGGACCATCCGATCCGCACACAACTTGGGTGTCCTGAGACAACTCTCCCATTTTTACCCGGGCTTTGGACCAGCACTGCCAAGTGCCAAGGTGGCTGGGTAGTATGGGGTGAGGCAACCCACCAACGGCAGGGCTCAAACCCGGATCCTTACATCCTCATATCAACATCCTGGAGCCGTTGTCACCTGAAGATTTTTGCAGTTTGGCTTCAGGTTACTGCTATTACTCCAGAGTTTAACACAAGGAGAATGAATATACTCTACTGTATACCTTAAATACTTTCCATCCATCCAGGAACCCATAGTCCAACTAAGAACCGTGGCGGCCAATGTCTATCATTGTATTTACAGTATTTCCCATTTTATGACCATGGTAGGACCTCTGGTTAAAATTCACACAGTATAGGCGATTTGGGAACACCAAATCTGTACGTCTTTGGACGATGGGAGAAAACCCACCAAGCACTGAGAGAACATGCAAACTCCATGCACACAGTCCCTGAGGTGGGAATCAAACCCGAACCCTGGAGGTGCGAGGCAATGGTGCTAACCACAACTGTATACCATATCGTTACTTTATTAGCGGAAAAATAAATGGTGAACACGATTTCCTTTTTCCGACTAGCCCTGTACGCAGTCTGTGGGCCTGTGAGCTGCCTTTAGCTGCATCGTTTTAAATAAGTGGAAAATGATCGGATGCAAAGCAACAGAAAATCCATGATGGTTTATGTTCATAAAAAGGACACTGAACTACTGCTGCTTTTCCTAGCCATATTTTGTATAGTAGAGCTGCTACAGTACTTTTTAATTTCAGTTCATTCAAGTACTTCATTCCACTGAAGTACTTTCCAGGTCTGGATCTAGTCCACGAACAGTCACTCGATGATACCTGGTTTATATTTTCATTAATTATATTATTTGCAGCTGCGTTACTATTTGTGGTTCTCTCTCCGTTTCTCTATGTCTCTCTCTCTGTCTCTCTCTCTTTCTCTCTGTCTCTCTCTCTCTCCCCATTTCTCTCTGTCTGTCTGTCTCCCTCTCTCTCTCTCTCTCTCTCTCTCTCTCTCTCTCTGTCTCTCTCTTTCTGTCTCTCTTTGTTTTCTCACTGTGAATGTGATGTTTTCGCCACTGTCTCAGCTTCTGATTCCAAACACCTGTTGCACTATTAGGCGTGTCACAAAGGAAAGGCAAATCACACAGTTGTGCATAATAGTCAGCAGGTGCCGAAATTAAACACTAAACACCACTGATGTTATGTAACGCGACGCCATGCAGAAATGTAGTTACGTAGGAGCACAGATATTTGTTGTAGGATGCAGTAGAGTAAAAATAAAAAGTATCCTCTAATAAAACTAACCAAGTAAAGTACAGATACTGTATGTGAAGTGTATAGTAGTGAAGTAAATGTACTGAATAACGTTCCACCTCTGTTTAGGTCACCTTATCCCTCTAAAATGAGAGAAACACTAATCGCCCACAGAATACTAACAAATCCTTAATGGAAATTTGTATCTTTATGTTTCAGGGATTCCGAGGCACAGTGAAAGATTTCCCAGGGTTCAATGCTAACGGCGACGCTGAAGCTCTCTACAATGCAATGAAAGGCTTTGGTGAGGAGCTGTGCCTAATATTAGCTCTCAGTTTTGAGAGATACATTAAAGAGAGGTGCTAAAGGAGAGACAGTCATATTAAAGGAGAGACAGTAATTCAAGGAGAGACAGGCCCTTTAAAGCAGAGATAGTCATATTAAAGGAGAGACAGGCACATTTAGTGAGAGACAATAAAGGAGAGACAGGCACATTTAGGCAGAGACAATAAAGGAGAGACAGGCACATTTAGGCAGAGACAATAAAGGAGAGACAGGCACATTTAGGCAGAGACAATAAAGTAGAGACAGGCACATTAAAGGAGAGAGACAATAAAGGAGAGACAGACACTTTTAAGGAGAGACAATAAAGGAGAGATAGGCACATTAAAGGAGAGACAATAAAGGAGAGACAGTCCTTTTAAAGCAGAGATAGTCATATTAAAGGAGAGATAGGCACATTAAAGGAGAGACAATAAAGGAGAGACAGTCCTTTTAAAGCAGAGATAGTCATATTAAAGGAGAGACAGGCACATTTAGGGAGAGACAATAAAGGAGACACAGGCACATTAAAGGAGAGAGACAATAAAGGAGAGACAGTCACTTTTAAGGAGAGACAATAAAGGAGAGACAGTCATATTAAAGTAGAGAGCCTCATATTAAGGACACAGTTAGATCAAAGAAAGACAATAAAGGACAGACAGTAACATTAAAGGAGAGAGTCATTTAAGGAGAAACAGTCTTTTTAAAGGAGAGACAGTCATTAAAGGAGAGACAATAAAGGAGGGACAGTAACATTAAAGGAGAGAGTCATTCAAGGAAAGAGTGTCTTTAAATGAGAGACAGTCATATTAAAGGGGAGACAGTAATTCTAAATGAGAGACAGTCACATTGAACGTAAGACAGGAGAGACAGTCGCAGTAAACTACATTACACTTATAATAAACCTTTATTATAAGAGTGTCTTATTAAAGTATTGTTTTTGTTGTTTTCGTTTTCTTGGAGAAAAAAAATTGTTCTGTGGTATTTGGCCAGACTCTACACCTCCAGTAGATAAAGATTAGTCTGAAGAATGTTGAAGTTTTTTCTTTAATATGCTCCATTTAGACTGTGAGAATTAAAAAGATTACAGCGTCTGCCACATGGCCTAAAAAAAGAGGCACATTGTCTAGAAAGAATACACGATCCAATATCACACAAACTAAACATTTTCCTGTGATTTCAGGGAGTGACAAGGAAGCCATTTTGGACCTGGTCACCTCCAGAAGCAACGCGCAGAGACAGGAAATCTGCACTGCCTACAAATCACTCTATGGCAAGGTACTGGATCATCTCCAGCATTTAAAAGCCTCTTAGATTCTTGAAGACTTTATAATGTGGTTTATTCCTTTATACACCCACATTCCTTTATACAAAGCATTACAGGCAAATTTTTATGGTCAGAAATAAAAGATGTCCCATTCAGACGGAAATAAAACACGGCAGTTCTATAAGGTTCTGTATATTATATAAATACATTAAATAATAAAATTGCTCAAACTGTTTGATTTGAAATAAATCTAGTGAAAATAATTATAGGATAAAATGATGAATAAGTTGCTGATGTAAATTTCTTTTTAAAAATTATTTGCGTTTCAAAGTTTATAAAAGTCTTTTTTTTTATCCATTCATTGTGCCTAATTAAGGATCTGATCGCTGATCTGAAGTATGAACTGACGGGCAAGTTCGAGCGTCTGATTGTGAGTTTAATGAGACCCGCCGCATATCACGATGCCAAAGAGATCAAGGACGCAATCAAGGTAAGAAAATACTAGGACGCGACTGAGAACGAATTCCGTCGAGAGCTTCGTGTCCTGCGGGAGCTGCTAAGAGTCTCTGCATGCTGTGCATGTCAGGGTTTGGCTTTCCTCCTTATAGCTCAGATTACACTGTCTGTTTATTTTTGTCATGTAGTCTAGATTGTGGATTTATTTTTGTTAGTTTTTCGTTACGTTTTCCTGTTTACACAATTTTTTCATCAATTCTTAGTTCAATGTTAAAGAAAATATGTCCAATATGACGGCTTTGAGGTAGAATAAGTATGAGTTAATGCCCTCCAGGTCTGTCCTTTTACTTAATGCACAACACAGAAGACAAAAGAAACTCCTGTACTTTAAGGAACCCGGAGACGGTTCACACTTTTACTCCTCGTTCTTATTGTATAACAGCAGCTTAACATGCAAATGATTGCATTGTTTTCTACACAGTAATAAGCTACTAAATAATAATCTTCAAAGTGTGTTCATACGTACATGTTGGTACTTTAAAACAAAGTACCAGACAGGATTAAACACTAAAACCCCATGAGCAGTCTAAGAGCTCCTACCTCACTATCCGCCGGTCCACTGACATTGTCAGTGTTTCTTTTTTTGCATGCTGTGAATTTTCTATTCCAGTCTTTTTTTTTTTTTTTTTCTGAGGAAACTATTATAAACAGCTCTTAATAAAAATGTCACCTCACCACAATGTTAATTTTCTCTTCTTTTACTTTGTCTCACACATCTTCCTGTGAGAGCCGGGCATTATACAAGGAGTGTTCAAGTCAAACCGGGACTCGTGAAAGAAGGCTGAGTAAAACATTTGAACGGTGAAAAAAAAAAAAGTAAAATAGGTCGTACGTCCAGGAATCACAATCCTGGCCCCTGTGAAAATCCTGCAAGTGGAACACCCTATCCTTAAAAATCGAAGGATAACTTGTTCACCCAGTCGTTTGCCAACACACATTGCCACATTGCCGTTAAAGGAGTTCCTGGGAGGCCAGCGTTTCAGACACTAACGTTCCACCTTGATGGTATCCAAGCACTAATGAAACACTGTGATAAGTGCATTAGTGTAACAGGGGATTATATAGAGAAATAAAGGGGGGTTTCTATACAGAAAACAAGTCCCAGTTTGACTCACTTCTTGCATTAATGTGTGTATATGTATGCGTGCGTGTCACTGACTGCTTTCTCTGTGATTCTGCTCCGTTAATGCTGCCTTTAGGGTGCGGTAAGTGAACAACGCAGTCGGGTTATGAATAACATATTTCAATTTAGATAGAAACACTTCTAATACACAAATACAAGGTGTTACACATGTGACTATTATCTTTTAGGAAAGACTTTAAAGAAAAGTGACTATATACAGTTTATAGATATAATTATAGATTATATTATAAAATTATAAATGTATAGTTCCAGTATCCATTATGGTCGAAAGTACTCATGCATACCGTACCATATGTAAGTGTAATGTCTAACTGCTATGGTAACAATCGTACTTCAAACGTTGGAAGGCGGAGCTTACACAGGACCGAGTTACACTAGACTAAAACCCAACCGACTGAGCAACATAAAGACGGTACTGTCGACTCAACCCCAAGTTCAGCAAGTAAAGTCAAATAAACATGACTGTCCACAGCGTGAAGATTAAACACGTCAGCACTGTAGTTTGTAATATTAATAACCATGCTAACTATGTTTAACTTCACTTTATTTTTCTAAAAATGCTAATATTTTTAAGAGGACAGGGAAAAAATCCAAAATGCTAATAAATGTTGAAATTGATATTAAAAACTGTAAAATGAATAAATTAAAATTACTATGTTAATGCTGTTTAACCACTAAAAGACTAGAGATTGCTTTTATCTATGCAAATGTATGCACACGTATTTAACTAGATGAAGCTTCATTTGGAAAAACACCTCTCACAGCCGCAGCTCTAGAAAGAGCTGATTGGCCGAGCTCTCTCAGAGGGGCGGGATGAGAGGTACTTAGTGCTCCTCTACAGCCAATCAGGGGCGTCTGTGAGCTCGCGCATGCGGAAGGAGCGCTGTCCTCCAAATGTGTTACTCCGCCCCCAACGGTGCGTGAGCGAGCAGTTCGAAAAGATGCGGTCGGCTGGCGTCACGTGGTTCTGAGGAAACACGTGATAGTAGTAGCCTTAATGTGGAGCCCCCTAGTGACGGGGAGGAATTGGACACGACTAAATTAGGGAGAAAATCGGGGGAAAATCCAAAAAAGAAAAGAAGTTTTTTTTTGATGAAAATTTTTTGAAAATGATTTAAATGTTAAATAATGATCATAATTCAATCAGAAATTTATTTATCCAATTATTGTTTCTAATTAAAGATTAGAGAAATACAAAAAAAAATCAGTGTTTATGATAACTGGCAAATATTGATTGTGATATTTTCTGTCATAATATCTATCTGATCCCATATGGTAGTTATCAAGAAAATATTAAGAAAATATATTTCTACTTAATTAATGCCATGCATAATGGATGTATGCAAATAAGCTGAAATGAAAGCTGATGCATTGTAAATTGAATCTTATAGGTAACAGAGTATTGACCCATTTCAGAACAGCTTTTACTGTGTATGCACTTTCTTTCACTGTACTGTATGATACTGCATGGATTGCAAATCAGCTCGCTCAATGCTAACGGCATCCACAAGCTTGTAACACGCTGATGAAAGAGTAACCAGCCGTGAGCTGTGGGACAGTTATGATGATTCTGCGCCGTCCTCTTCCTCTTGGGTTCAGATTATTGTGTGTGATTGTCCTGGTTGCAGGGAGCCGGCACTAATGAGAGATGTCTGATTGAACTCCTCGCCTCAAGGACGAACCAACAGATCCACTGCATGGTGGCGGCGTACAAAGACGGTGAGTTTTTTTCTGTAGGTTTATGCTTCATGTATATTTTGGAAACTGGATGCCACATGGGTTTTTTTTTTTTTTTTTGTCTCCAGCATATGGCCGGGACCTGGAGGAGGACATTGTTGGAGACACATCAGGACACTTTAAGAAGATGCTGGTCGCTTTGATCCAGGTAGCTCAAGAAAACAGTTTTTTGAAGTCAGTGAAAAAAAAAAGACTTTTTAGTTTCATATAAGACGGATTTCACGTACAGGGAAAGGAACGGAAATATTTTCTAATCCAGCGGGAATTTTTAGGTTGGTTTCCATCATTAATGAGGATTACACCATTAGTACCATTAGGGACAAAAAACACCAAGAACCATTAAGGGTGAAATAAGTGAATATACAGTGCCCTCCATAATTATTGGCACCCCTAGTTAAAATGTGTTCTTTAGCTTCAGAAAAAATCAGTTTTGTTCTAAATAACATAAGGACCACAATGGGAAAAAATGGAAATTCCAACCTTTAATTCAAGTGTGTTTATTCAGTGAAAAAAAAAATCCCACATTAAGAAATAATTATTTTACATCAAATCATGGGTGCCACAATTATTAGCACCCCTGATGTTTAATACTTTGTACAACCCCCTTTTGCCAACAAAACAGCACCTAATCTTCTCCTATAATGTTTCACAAGATTAGAGAACACAGACAGAGGGATCTTCGATCATTCCTCTTTGCACAATGTCTCTAAATCATCCAGTGACCTGACTCCTCTCCTCTGCACTCTCCTCTTCAGCTCACTCCACAGGTTTTCAATGGGGTTGAGGTCTGGGGACTGAGATGGCCATGGGAGGAGCTTGATTCTGTGTGTGGAGAACCATTTCTGTGTAGATTTTGCCACGTGTCTTGCTGTAAGACCCAGTGACGACCCATCTTCAGCTTTCGGGGGAGAGGCCACCAGATTTTGCTTTAAAATGTCCTGGTATTTCAAAGCATTCATGATGCCATGCACCCTAACAAGGTTCCCAGGGCCTCTGGAAGAGAAACAGCCCCACAGCATCACCGATCCTCCTCCCCCATACTTCACAGTGGGCATGAGGTGCTTTTCTGCATACTCATTTTTGTGTTCCGCCATACCCACTTAGAGTGTTTGTTGCCAAAAAGCTCTATCTTGGTCTCATCTCACCAAAGAACACGGTCCCAGTTGAAGCCCCAGTACCGCTTAGCAAACTCCAAACGTTTGCGTTTATGATTGTGACTGAGAAAAGTTTTTTTCCTTGCATGCGTCCCAAAGA
>JAAGKR010002163.1:51437-92347 GCA_011419295.1 Clarias macrocephalus
TCTAAATCATCCAGTGACCTGACTCCTCTCCTCTGCACTCTCCTCTTCAGCTCACTCCACAGGTTTTCAATGGGGTTGAGGTCTGGGGACTGAGATGGCCATGGGAGGAGCTTGATTCTGTGTGTGGTGAACCATTTCTGTGTAGATTTTGCCACATGTTTTGGGAAAGACCCAGTGACGACTCATCTATAGCTTTCGGGCAGAGGCCACCAGATTTTGCTTTAAAATGTCCTGGTATTTCAAAGCATTCATGATGCCATGCACCCTAACAAGGTTCCCAGGGCCTCTGGAAGAGAAACAGCCCCACAGCATCACCGATCCTCCTCCCCCATACTTCACAGTGGGCATGAGGTGCTTTTCTGCATACTCATTTTTGTGTTCCGCCATACCCACTTAGAGTGTTTGTTGCCAAAAAGCTCTATCTTGGTCTCATCTCACCAAAGAACACGGTCCCAGTTGAAGCCCCAGTACCGCTTAGCAAACTCCAAACGTTTGCGTTTATGATTGTGACTGAGAAAAGTTTTTTTCCTTGCATGCGTCCCAAAGAGCTTGTTGGCATGTAGATGGCGTCTGATGGTTGTTTTGGAGACTTTTTGACCCCAAGATGCTATCCTTTGTTGCAGTTCTTTAACAATAAGCTTTGGAGAATTTTTTTTTTTCTTTTACAATCATACCCAAATAAACTTGCGTCCTCGTCCAGACTTGTTTACTACTGTTCCAGTTTTTTAAACTTCTTAATGATTCCTCTCACAGTAGACTTGGGCAGGTGCAGGCAGGTGGCTATTTTCTTGTACCCATTGCCTGACTTGTGAAGGTCGACACACATCTGCCTTACTTGAATGGTGTGTTCCTTTGTCTTTCCCATGTTGAAGAGTCGATATGAGAAAAGGCCTCTGTGTCACGTCATATTCATACCCCAGGGAAGCAGGAAGCGATAAATTACTAATTAAATGTTCCTAGATACTCTGATCAACTTTGTAAACTACTGTAGAAATGACAGAAATACTTCAATTACATTTATTTTCTAGGAAATGTTAGGGGTGCCAATAATTGTGGAACAGGTTATTTTATGAAAAATAATTATTTGTTAGTCAGGGATTTTTATTTCCCCTTAAAATTCACTTTATATTCACGTTATATTTTTCTACAATTTTCAGTGTGACTATGCTTCTGCAATAAAAACTGAATTTATTTTAAGGCTTTTAACACATTTTAACCAGGGGTGCCAATAATTATGGAGGGCACTGTATTTGAATAAAGAGCTGGGAAAATCTCTTCTACGAAAGTCCACCAGTTGTCCGTCCTATATGTGCACTGTTCACACATAGCCCATCAAAGTTACAGTCTTATGCAAAAGTTTAGGCACCCCTTGATGAATAACAGATTTTGGTGATTTTTTTAAATTGAAAAATTAACACAGTTAACACAGTGATGCATAGTTACTTCTTATGCCATAAATTGAACAAAAACAAAAAATAAAAACATTATTATGGCACTGTGCAAAAGTTTGGGCACCCTAAGAGTTTCAGAGTCTCAGATTCTTTTTACAAGGTTTCAGACCTTAATCAGCATGGCAACAGCTCTCATTAGTAAATGCCAATTTCAAAGCTTTACAAATACTTTGACTCTTCAAACCTTGTGCACACACTTGCGGGTTCCTCTAAGCAGCTGTGTAAGACTCTGAAAATGAAAGTCATTAATGCTCACAATGCAGGAGAAGGCTACAAGAAGATAGCAAAGTGTTGTCAGCTTGCAGTTTCCACAGTGAGAAATGGCAGATTAGAGGAACTGTGTGATCGAAATCTGTTATTTATCAAGGGGTGCCCAAACTTTTGCATAAGATTGTAGGAAGCTGGTTCTAAATGCAGGATCAGCCAGGAAACAGCGCCCCCTGGCGCACCCTGGAGCACCCAGGGTTAAGGGCCTTGCTCAAGACCTTAACGATGACAGCTTGGCAGTGCTGGGACTTGAACTCCCAACCTTCAGACCAGTAACCCAGAGCTTTAACTGTTTGAGCCACAACGACCCCGCAAACGTACGCCTGAATGCAGCGTCTTAGACCGCTCGGCCAAGACTGTGTTTTTATTATTTATTTTTAGTTTCACTCCGCTCAAAAGTACAATAAATAACTGAACTCCCACTTTTGTACCCTAATTTTGAACCCTAAATCCTTCCTGATTTCAGAGGTCTTTAAACTGTACTATGCACCAGCCGCTTAAGGTCATGCAGCCATGTTTTGGTGTGTGTTTAGCGCTTTGGTTTCATTGTATATATTTGTGTAATTTCATTGTATATAATAGTGTGTTCATCAAGCTGTAGTTTCGTGTGTGTAAAAATCTTGTGTTGGCTCGTCAGGGTGCCAGAGATGAAGACGGTGAGGTGTATGAAGATCTGGTGGAGGAGGATGCACAGGTGAGTAGTAATGACGTCATCATCATCTACAACATCGTTATCATCATGCCAGCTTACTTAGAGCACAGGTAATGAATGTGTGTGTGTGTGTGTGTGTGTGTGTGTGTGTGTGTGTGTAGCACCTGTACGCGGCCGGGGAGGAGCAGTGGGGCACAGACGAGGCCATCTTCATCATGCTCTTGGGCAACCGCAGTACGACTCATTTGCAGCTGGGTGAATGTCACACATTTGTACCGCACTTTCAAAAAGATTAGTTTTTCTAAAAGATCATCAAACGCCAAGAAAATCTAACACAATCGTGACGTGTTCTGCAGTGTTTGATAAATATCAGGAGCTCTTCGAGAAGTCCATCGAGGACAGCATTAAGAGCGAGCTGTCAGGAGACTTTGAGAGGCTGATGCTGGCTGTTGGTAAGATTTTCACACTCACACACACACACACACACACAAGTACAAAGACATAAGCACACATTAAGGCTGAACAAGTCTGATCTGAGTGTCTGCTTGTCCACTCTCTCAGTCCAGTGTGTCCGCAGTCGTCCCATGTTCTTTGCCAAGCGTCTCTACAAATCCATGAAGGTAACCAGTGAACCTCAAAGTGCCTGAATTTCACACACACACACAAAATATATATCAAAATGGACTTTACAGCGCTTTGCAAAAGTATTCATACCCCTTGAATCTTTCCACATTTCACGTTACAACTACAAACGTAAATTTATTTATTGGGATTTTATGTGATAGACCAACGCAAAGTGGCACATCATTGTGAAGTGGAAGGAAAATGCTAAAAAACTAATTTACAAAACAAAAATCTGTGTGCATTCGTATTCAGCCCCTTTTAACCTGATCCCAGCTGTGTGTAAGGTGAACCTTTGCCCCAGTCTCAAGTCTTTTGCAGTTTCTCTGTCCCTCGCATGTGTGAATACTTTTGCAAGGCGCTGTGTTCTGCTTATTACACAGCACATTAATTACAATGTCCAACTTATTAAATAGAAAAGTTGTCCTAAACACTTCTGACTGTTACAAAGTGCTGACACTGGAGATCCTTCCACAAAATCCCTTTTTCTGTCTCACACACAGGGATTAGGTACGGATGATAACACTCTGATCCGGATCATGATCTCCCGCTCTGAGATCGACATGCTGGACATCCGAGAGTGTTTCAGGCTGCGCTATGAGAAATCCCTCTACACTATGATCCAGGTAACAGACGTCATCCTTTTAGGGTTCCCGGACAGATCCGTGGATATTCTGTGTCTGATATTAAACTCATCATTAATTTTGCTCAAATTATTAATAATGCTAAACAAGGAAAGTCTATTAATGTATAAAAAAAAAAGGATCAAACAGTCTAATCTCACTATATGTGTACAGGACGACACGTCTGGAGAGTACAAGCGCACGCTGCTCAAGCTTTGTGGTGGAGATGATGAGTAAGTGTCTCTCACTGAGTTTATACTCGACGTACACAAATAAATGACTGGAATGTCTTTTTTTATTATAATTATTTACTTAATGTTATTATAAAAGCGATAGGTTAAACGTTTCAAAACTAGTTTTGTGTCAGACTGTAAAAAAAATTGTACCTTTCATTTAAAGATTTCAACTCTATTATCCAGGATGCTCAACCTGTTAAGGACATGTCCACACTATAAGGATAGCAGTGATAACAGGGTGGACAATAAAAGGGTGATTTAATGTTAGCCTCGTGAAATGTGCGAGCAAAATCAGACTAGCATGAAGGTGAAATCAGACAAAGAACTTTATCCTTGTATGATTATAAGGATAAACATTTTCTCACTTTATCATATTGTACACATCGTAACAGGATGGACATGTTGTGGTTGACCATCACAGACTGATGGGGAAAAAATAGTAAAAACAGACACTAAATGAAGGAGTTAGATAGATAGATAGATAGATAGATAGATAGATAGATAGATAAAACCCACAAAAACTCACTTCGCTTGGCTTTCCACTGAAGCATCTCCCGGGCATACGTGCAACTTAATCGGTGTTCGGTCCGGCTCAGGTTGGTCGCTCGTATGCCGAAAATGGTTTGTACTGTTTGCTGAGGCAAATTTCTTGCAAAAATAAAAAATTTTGAAAATTTGTGAGGGGGGGCATTCGTATGCCGAGGTACTGCTGTATATACTGTCGATAGATAGTTTGCATGAATTTTAAATATATTAAAATATTGAGAGCTATTTATATTTATATTTATACCTCAGCAATACACCTATAACAATGACCCTAAGGACATGGACAACTGTCTAGTGTTTGATGGCAAAGAAATTTGTGTGTAACATAAATAAAATAATTAATTAAGTGTTTTAAAACCTGTTTTATTCTTTAGAAATTAGGTTGTTTAGCATTGTACTAAAGAAACGCTAAAGCTGCATAACTTTATTAAAAACAGCATTAATGCATCATTCATTAATATTTGAGTGCTTTTAATTAAAAGTGTTGATAGCTGAAGGACTTTATAACAGAATTTCCTCTGAGAGAAGTTTGTTTCAATGTGTGCATGAGTTTTGTTTCTGTAGTTTTGCCCAGGAGCTGCGAGGCTAATGTAGCTAGCAAGTACCAGAAGCTTTTAGCGTGATGTAAAGATTGTGGTGATTTAGATTTTGCCATTTTTAGCATTTTAGCTTAAATGCAGGAAACATTACAAGGCTAATCTGTTGACAGGCTGCATTCTGCTTTTAAACATGGTGAAATGTAACAGGGCTACAAAATGTGGCTAGCATCCAGGCTAATGTCAGGAGAACTTGTGTGATTAAATTTTTTTTTATATATACATATATTTTCTTTCAATTGGGGTAAGCAGGTTAAATGATCAGAGCGAATTGTTTTTGAATTACTGTGTGTGTGTGTGTGTGTGTGTGTGTGTGTGTGTGTGTGTGTTTTCAGTGTTGCAGGAGAGTTTTTCCCTGAAGCTGCACAGATCGCATACAAGATGTGGGAGATCAGCTCCATGACCAAAGTTCAGGTTTGGAATCCACACACACACACACACACACACACACACACACACACACACACACACACACACACACACACACACGCACACACACACACACACACACACACTTGCTTCTATCACCTCCTTGTGTCGCCACTAGAGGGCCTCAATAATATAAAAGTTGTAAATTAATAATAATAATAATAATAATAATAATTTATTTTGTTTTTTCATTTTCTTCTAACCACATTTTATGACAGGCTAAACAATAATAATCATTAAACTATATATGATATATAATATAATATCCTTTGAAACTGACATGAAGGAAGGTGTGTATGAGATGAGAGGTGGGAGTCGGATCATCTCAAATGGTATGACTGCCGAATATTTCGGCATATATATAATATTCGGCATCCATACCATTTGAGATGATCCGACTCCCACCTCTCATCTCATACAAACCTTCCTTCATGTCAGTTTACTACGAGGCGATATCAAAAGGTTTTGCGATTAGCTATGCTTACAAGCTCTGTTTTTTCTTGCTGTACATCCTCCCTCAAACACCTTAAAACCAGTCGCACAGATCCCGATGTCTTTTAGCACACTGACTTATGAAGCTCAGTGCTTTCTGTGACTGTGCACGAAGCCTTGTGCTCCCATCTGTTGCCGTGTTTCAAAACTAGTCTTGAAAGTTTCTGATACCACCTCATATATGAATATACATATTTATTTTTCCAGGAATTAAGAATGCATTGCAGTCAGTATCCACACACACAAACACACTCACACACACACACACACACACACACACACACACACACACACACACACACACACACACACACACACGTGGAGAGAGGGACAGAAAGGTCAAGCGATCTCCCTGAACAACAGCTTTGTTAAATGACCTGACTCACTTTCTATCTTCAGTGTTACCTGATAACAGACATTATATACTTGTGTGTGTGTGTGTGTGTGTGTGTGTGTGTGTGTGTGTGTGTGTGTGTGTGTGTGTGTGTGTGTGTGAACCTACTATATGAATACTATAGGGCTCAGGTGTGTGTGTGTATGTTAATTACTCCTGTGTGTGTGTTTAGATGGTTGGCTGATCAGGATTCTGTTTCTCTGCGCACTGGTCGCATGTGAAAGGTTTGATCCGCCTCTCTCTCTCTCTCTCTCTCTCTCTCTCTCTCTCTCTCTCTCTCTCAGTTAAGGGGAACGATTCGCCCCTGCTCTGACTTTGACCCTGCCAGTGATGCTCAGGATCTCAGGAAGGCCATGAAGGGTTTTGGTGAGCTAAAGTATCTTCATTATTCCCACTTACAGTACAGTTTATGATAATACAGAGTTGGCAGGCTTTTACTGTAACTATAAAAAGTTCTAATTATCAGTAAGCATAAAATCTCAACACAATTCCTATTAACATAAAAAAAGGAACTAAAAAATATATTCTACAATATTCTATAAAAAAATAACAAAGACTGCAATAAAAATTTTTGACAGGAATACAAAAGCATAAAAAAAAATATGAAACTGTCTTCACTACCAGATGCATGGATGCATTTAGTCTTCAGCCAGAGGGAAAAAAATTTAATTAATGTATTAAAACATTAGATTATTAGTTTGATCTCTTCTTAGTTTTACTCTAAACCATGAATTTTGAGGTAGACTATTAGTTATTAGGTAGATTAGTAACTACGAAATTAGACTAGTTACACAACAGGTTATTGTACTATTAGTGATGAGTTAGAATAGATACAGCATGCGGTTGAGTCTCGTGGTGTTGCTGATCGTACGGTCACCACTGTTGGGCCCCTTGATCAAGGCCCTTAACCTGAACTGCTCAATTGTATCTCCAGTCACAGAGATGCATTGCCTGTTCCAAGCCTGAAGAAATTAGGTGGGATGTAACAGGAAGGGCATCTGGACAGAAAAAAAAAAAAAAACCTGTCCCAGGTCTTGTGGATCAAATGATCTGATGTGGCGACCCCTAGTAATGGACAAAGTCCTGGGGGAAAAGGTTACGATTTAGACTAGTTATATTAGTATTAGTTATTATACTGCAAGTTATACAGTAAGTTAAATAGTTATACTGTTAGTGATGAGTGAGACTATTAGTTATTGTACTTTTAGTTATGATTTAGACTAGTTATACTACTCGGTATTATACTGGGTTAAACTACATATACAACGAGTTGTTAGACGGTTAGTTATGAGTTAGCCTACATTTATTCCTTATCCAGAGCAACTTATGAAGTCTTCCTCATTAAATAGATCCTTATACTCTACTGGTTCACTAGGTTACCAACTAGAAGTACCTTCAGTCAAACACTGTTGAGGAGTGTTCTATAATTGTTTTTATTAGTAGTAGTATTTTTGTAATCAATCAATTGATTAGGGGAGGGGGAGGGTTAACCTAAATACCTAAGAAAGTTATGCTACTAGTTATAATACTGTTAATTATGAGATATTTGTTGGACTTGTAATACTTCTATTTCTTACTTTGACTATTAGTTATTCTGTAGACTGATGATTCTATTAGATATTAAACTGTTGGATATTTGTAAGACTTGTTGGGCTATTAGTTATTAGAAAGACTAATTGTTCTTTTAGTTAAAAGGTTAGTTTTTAAGGTCTCCACAAGACCTCTGGAGGTGTGCTGTGGTGTCTGGCACCTGGACGTTGGCAGTGCATTTATTGGGTGCTGAGGGTAGTGGGATGGAGCCTCCATGGGTTTGACCTGTTTGTCCGGCGCATCCCACTGGTGCTTTATCGGATCGGCATCTGGGAAATTTGTAGAACAAAATAAACAAAAAAAAAGTGGGACTCACAAGTCTGGCTGTGTATTAGAGCCAGAATCTATTGGCTCCTGACCTCTTAACCAATCCCTCACAATCCTGTGTGTGTGTGTGTGTGTGTGTGTGTGTGTGTGTGTGTGTGTGTGTGTGTGTGTGTGTGTGTGTGTGTGTGTGTGTGTGTGTTCAGGAACGGACGAGGACACCATCATTAACATCGTTACCAACAGGAGTAACGCTCAGAGGCAGGAGATCAGGCACGTCTTTAAATCGCTGCTGGGCCGGGTAAGTCGTCCTCTTCACTGCTGCGTCGGCTCTCACGCCGTGTCCTTATGTGCTTATGCTTATCTTTGGCTCTTTGCAGGACCTCATGGCCGACCTGAAATCAGAACTCTCCAAGAACCTGTGCCGTCTCATCATGGGCCTGATGATGACTCCGGCTGAGTTCGACGCCAAAATGATGAAGAAGGCCATGGAGGTACGCGCTCTGATCCTGTGATGGCTCGAAATAGGAAGTTTTGGCACCCTTATGAAGCCTCTAATATTCTGTCATAAAAGAAATTCCTTCTGTTCGGACCTTTTTAACTTTTATTGTACAGTAGTAGGCATCTGTTGCAATCGTCAAATGGCAGATAGACAGCAAAAAAATTATAAAACGGGTCGATTATTTTCTGCTATATCAGAAGAGTCATAAAGCTGATTATTTGTGATGTAAATATTTTTTTTTATCCAGATCAATTAAAGTATGATCTAATTTGTGCTAGTTTTTTCAGTGTAATGATTCCTGCTTCTATGTGTGTTTAGGGTGCTGGAACAGATGAACATGCCTTAATTGAGATCCTGGTGACGAGGAGCAATGAGGAGCTCAAGGCCATGTGTGCTGCCTATCAGAAATGTAAGACATAAAATATTAAACTGTCAAGAAAAAAATATCACTGATGCTTTTGTGGAGAGTTCAAAGATATGATTAGGCTAATTGGTGTTAACAAATTGCCATTAGTGTGTGAATGAGTGTGTGTATGTGTGTACCCCGCCTCCTGCCCTAAGCTCCTGGGATAGGCTCCAGATCCCACACTCTGCGACCCTGTACACAGGGTAAAGCGGTACAGTACATACGATGAATGAGTGAGTAATGTTAGTTACATCCACCAGGGGGCAGCATCACACACATGTTTAACTCCTAAGATCTCTGAGGCATTTCGGTCTCGATCACACCCTTGTCCACTTCCCTTTATGAATGCAGGAAATGTGCACCATCTAGTGATGCGTTGACAAAGGTCAAGGATAAAGCTGACGGAAAGTTGAAAGTTGAAAGATCATTTATGTTCTGCTATTTAATGCCACTGTAACTGAGCTAGTCATAACCGTGGAGCAATAGCATAACCGTTGAACATTTTCAACTCAGACTCAGATAGTTTATTAACACATTTATTAACACTCTGTGTATTTAATGGTCAAGCTTTCCTTTGATTGGGAATAAGTGAGAACAAAGTATTAAAGTTTCACCAGTTATTTCAAAGAGATGCAGTCCATGACAGAGTTTGGGTAAAAAAAAAAAAAAAATTTAAACTGCTGCTTTGCTGATACATGCTGGTTTATGGTTTGCAGAACTGCGTATATAGAGCAAGCAAAACCTCATGCTAGTGCAACTATATTTACTTTAGATAAAGAATGACACAAACAGGAGTAAAAGTCTAAATGCTCTTTGATTTAGATCAAACAGTAACAAGGACAGCCAGGTCCGTTTGAATGTAAAACTAAATACTACAGTACACGTATTATCATACACTACACTACAGTATGTCACATGGTATACTGTAGATAGGTGATGTGGACAGTAGAGATTTAATTTAGATATTTATTGTACGTTGTTGCTATGCATGAGTATAAATTTACACAACTGTATAATTTAATTTAAATACTTTTAAAGTTCAAATAAATACCTAAAGTTACTGGTTTTATATTTAAAATTCATGACTGTGTTGTTTGCACTTTAGCTTCGATTATTAATGTGTTTAAAATATCCGAACAAGTCTTTTTTTTACTTCACTACTGTATGTCCGAAGATTTTCAGAATTTTCAGACATAAAGAGATGGAGAACCAATTAATTAAAAAACTAATTCTAGTGAGCAGAACTAACTGATCATCACCTGCAATAAAGGAATTATCTACCAGGGGCGTTCGAGTCAAACCAGGACTTTTGATTGCGCAGAATAACAGAACACTGTTTACTCCCTTTATTTCTCTATATAATCCCCTGCTACACTAATGCAGTTTCACTTGTGCTTGGATACCATACGTTTTCTAAATTCACCGGAACCATGATTGAACCGCCTGTCAAATTCACGTCCCTTCAAGGAACTCCTTTAATGGCGCATGAATGCTTGGAGCGAGTTCCTGTAATGTACGAGTGGGGTTCGTGAACGATTGTTTACAGTTCCCACAGACACAGCGTCTCTTGGTGACAAGTTAACTGTTGATTTTCAAGGATCATGCGTTCCACTCGCTCGTTGTTCCCGGGCTCCGAGCCACCTCGGCCAGGATCGTCATTCCCGGACGTACAGCTTATTTAAAATGTAGGTATAAGAGTCTCATCACTGTACCGTGCGAAATGTCAATCGGTTTGACGCCTTCATTCACAAGAAATTTGATCACAAGTCCCGGTTTGTCTTGAACACCCTCCGTTCTTTAGGGTACCAGAACTCGCTATAATTTTCTGGTTGAACGATCACATATGTTCCTACCAAGTTACCACAAGGTATTTCTTTGTATGAATGTTTGCAACATGATTACAATAACATGGTGTCAGTCTTAAAACTTGAAAAGGTTGTAATGTTATAGTAATGTAATGTTTCTGCAATTTTTTAAAAATCAAAGAATCGTAATTTTCCAAGTTAGGCCAAAAAAAGTTAAATAAATAAAATTAATGGAAATGTCATGTAAAAGCAGTTATTTATCACAGTATATATTTTTTAAAACTTCTCAAATACTTATTGTTTTTGTTTATTGTGAGTTAAATATAAATTCTAAAAGTTTCCAGAAAATACTTGTGTACAAGGATAAGTATTAAACATATAATAAAAATGTAAAAAAAAAAATCTAAAAGTAATACCTTAGCAAATTATTTTAAAAAAATAAAATAAAATGTATTTACTATTTTTGAAATTAGATTACAATAAACAAAATTTAAGATTAACCCTACTTCTAGACATAGTTTACCACTTTTAGCTTATTTCTTGAAATTAATGCTTAAAATCTAAAAAAAAGATTAAAATATGTCTAGAAATGGGTTTAATAATCTTATTCATGATTTATTGTAATCTTATAACATGAAATAGTAGATAAATATGACTAGAGTCAAGATATATATATATATATATATAAAAAATTTTAGCTGCGTATGCTTTCTCTGGCTTTCGAGGCCTGGTTTACTAAACTTCACTCAAGCTGATAAAGTAATAGCACCGCCCGTGAAAGAGGTGGTGGGGATTCCCGTAAGAGGAAACGTCAATCAGGCTGCGGTAAAAACAGAATTAAAGCACAAGGCATCAGTAGCATGTGATCACATTCTTCTCCTATTCTATTTTAAGACGTTTTTTAAAAAAGAAAAATCCAAAATCTGCAAAATTTGCCTCAGTATTTACACTTATCGATTTTTTGCGAACCAGTTCAAAGCAGTCCTTCTAACCCTTACTTTTCTTCTTCTTCCGTAAGGACATATCTGTAAGATAAATACATCTTTAGAAAGGATTCCGTATTTGCTGAACCTCATACCGACCTTAACATTGCTGTTTATTCAGCATTTACGTTTCAGAAAGCGTAAAATGTGTTTGCATTTTATCCCTCCTTTCCCACCGCAGCCTTTAAGAAGAGTCTGGAAGACGACATTCACTCTGACACTTCAGGACACTTCTGTCGCATCCTGGTTTCCCTGGCACAGGTTAGATCTAGCTCACATAAAGGTAAAGGTTCTTAAATGTTCTCAATGATTGATTCAGTGTGTGTGTGTGTGTGTGTGTGTTTGCAGGGAGCTCGTGAAGAAGGTCCTGCAGACATGGCCAAAGCTTTGGACGATGCCCAAGTGAGTGGGATGTGAACGGTATCACCGCTATCACGGACATTAGTTAATAGCGCGAGCACGCTGTGCGGTAGATTCTGTTTGGAAAACACCACAGATATGTATTTCGAAAGTGGCTGAGTTAATTTTGGGTACTGATTGATGTCATACTTCTAAGTTTAGATGAAGAAAAAGGAACCGGGTTCAAGTTTAGGCTTCCGTAAAGACAGGACTTCTTAGAACATTAACATCACCATGCGTGATGGTTAAATTCGTCTGGATCTATTTGTATAATGCCAAAAGACCTTTAAAAGAGCTTTCCCTTTATTATTATTGGGTCTGTATGAATTTTTTTGATTGTGAGCAATGCTTTTCAGAAGGGGGCCGTGTGTCAGCGCTGCAACGAACAACTTCCCTTCCCTTTTTTTTTGTTTTTTTCAGGCTTTAGCAGATGCGTGCAATGCAGACTCTGACGAGAGGATTGATAAGTTCATGAGCATTCTGTGCACAAGGAGTTTCCCACACCTGAGAAAAGGTAGAAGTTTGTGTGTGTGTGTGTGTGTGTGTGTGTGTGTGTGTGTGTGTGTGTGTGTGTGTGTGTGTGTGATTTGTATTAAAGGAGAACAGACACTCTCTGTCTCTATGCTGGATTGCTTTGCATATTCTGAATGGGGAGCACAGAAACTCAACTGTGCATAACATGTGCGTAACCTGACTCTGAATATGAGTAAATTTCCCTGTCTAAATAATAATAATGCAACTTTTGAAGTCACGGATTCCGAATACAGTGGTTAATACCTGGTCGCACCCCCCCCTCCGCCCACACAGTGTTTCAGGAATTCGTCAAGTGCTCAAACAAGGACATCGAACAAATCATCAAGAAAGAGATGTCTGGAGATGTTAAAAATGCCATGTTTGCTATCGGTAAGAATCTTCTTGCAAGATGTTGGACTGCTGTGCTTAGTGAAATGTGGCTTTTTTTCTTCAGCTAAGTCAGCACTTTATAGCATCGATGTCTTTCCTCGTTTCAGTGAGGAGCGTGAAGAACCAGCCTTCTTACTTTGCAGACCGTCTGTACAAAGCCATGAAGGTATATGGCCAGGGTCACTATAACTGTATAAAACTAAGGCTTACAATGTCCATAGAATTTATCCACAGAATGATTTATGGAGTTCTGGTTAAGGCCCAATGAGCTACAGTTTAATGCTTTCCTTGCTATGTATAAGCCTCTCTATATCTATACTCAGATTATTCAGTCTGGTACTGTATGTACACACACAGTCCATTACATTATAACCAAAACACTCCCAATATGTTACTTTATAACCAAAACTCTCCCAATATGTTACTTTATAACAAAAACACTCCCAATATGTTACTTAATACCAAAACACTACCAATCCAATACATTATAACAAAAACACTCCCAATATGATACTTTATAACCAAAACACTCCCAATATGATACTTTATAACCAAAACATTCCCAATATGATACTTTATAACCAAAACACTCACAATATGATACTTTATAACCAAAACTCTCCCAAATTGATACTTTATAAACAAAACACTCCCAATATGATACTTTATAACCAAAACACTCCCAATATGATACTTTATAACCAAAACACTCCCAAATTGATACTTTATAACAAAAACTCTCCCAATATGTTACTTTATAACAAAAACACTCCCAATATGTTACTTAATACCAAAACACTACCAATCCAATACATTATAACAAATTGATACTTTATTGATACTTTATAACAAAAACACTCCCAATATGTTACTTTATAACAAAAACAATCCCAATATGTTACTTAATACCAAAACACTACCAATCCAATACATTATAACAAAAACACTCCCAATATGATACTTTATAACCAAAACACTCCCAATATGATACTTTATAACCAAAACACTCCCAATATGATACATTATAACAAAAACACTCCCAATATGATACTTTATAACCAAAACACTCCCAATATGATACTTTATAACCAAAACACTCCCAATATGATACTTTATAACAAAAACACTCCCAATATGATACTTTATAACCCAAACTCTCCCAATATGTTACTTTATAACCAAAACACTCCTAATATGATACTTTATAACCAAAACTCTCCCAATATGATACTTTATAACCAAAACACTCCCAATATGATACTTTATAACCAAAACACTCCCAATATGATACTTTATAACCCAAACTCTCCCAATATGTTACTTTATAACCAAAACACTCCTAATATGATACTTTATAACCAAAACTCTCCCAATATGATACTTTATAACCAAAACTCTCCCAATATGTTACATTATAACCAAAACACTCCCAATATGATACTTTATAATACAAACTCTCCCAATATGTTACTTTATAACCAAAACTCTCCCAATATGTTACATTATAACCAAAACACTCCCAATATGATACTTTATAACAAAAACACTCCTAATATGATACTTTATAACCAAAACTCTCCCAATATGATACTTTATAACCAAAACACTCCCAATATGATACTTTATAACCCAAACTCTCCCAATATGTTACTTTATAACCAAAACACTCCCAATATGTTACTTAATACCAAAACACTACCAATCCAATACATTATAACAAAAACACTCCCAATATGATACTTTATAACCAAAACACTCCCAATATGATACATTATAACAAAAACACTCCCAATATGATACTTTATAACCAAAACACTCCCAATATGATACATTATAACCAAAACACTCCTAATATGATACCTTATAACCAAAACACTCCCAATATGATACTTTATAACCAAAACTCTCCCAATATGTTACATTATAACCAAAACACTCCTAATATGATACCTTATAACCAAAACACTCCTAATATGATACTTTATAACCAAAACACTCCCAATATGTTACTTTATAACCAAAACACTCCCAATATGTTACTTTATAACCAAAACACTCCCAATATGTTACTTAATACCAAAACACTACCAATATAATACTTTATAACCAAAACACTCCCAATCCGTTACATTATAACCAAAACACTCCCAATCCGTTACATCATAACCAAAACATTTCCAATGTTACATTATAACCAAAACACTCCCAATATGATACTTTATAACCAAAACACTCCCAATATGATACTTTATAACCCAAACACTCCCAATATGATACTTTATAACCAAAACACTCCCAATCCGTTACATCATAACCAAAACATTTCCAATGTTACTTTATAACCAAGACACTCCCAATATGATACTTTATAACCAAAACACTCCCAATATGATACGTTATAACCCAAACACTCCCAATCCATTACATTATAACGCAAACACTCCCAATCCATTACATTATAACCAAAACACTACCAACTGAAATTCTCTCACTTTATTGCCTTATACCTAAAACATTCCCAGTCCCAGCAAATCACTATATACCGTAACCTAAATGCTCCCAATCCACCACATTGCAGACAAAACCCTCCTAAGTCACGACCTTATAAACACAATTTAACTAAAATGCTCCCATTCAATTACATTATACCACAAACTCTGTGAATCCTTTACTTTGTAACCAGATTACTTCCAGTTTATTACCTTATAACCAATTCCATGACCTTATAAGCAAAATTATCCTAATCCATTACATTCTAATCAACACCCACCCAGTCTATTGTTATGTTATGATAAAATCAATGAAATCAAATAAATGAAATGATATTCAATACACTCCCAATCCATTATGTTATCACAAAAACACTCACAGTCCACTAAATTACAGTCCATCACATTATCACCAGAAGGCCCCCTTTTGGCCCCCCCCCCCTTTTTTTTTTTGTAAAGGTGTGTTTAATAGTAAATGCACCCTGTGTCAAAACATTTAACCTTCTCTCCAGAATGCCAGACTAGAAGCCATTGCAAGAAATCTGATTTAAGTTTTTGGTTACATCTGTTACACTTACACTCTGTATGTTACTGATAAAATAAAATATTGAGGTTTCAAAGGAATCTAGAATGAATGGAAGGAAAAACAAAGCATAAAGTGGTCACGGCTGACAGTCGCAGGATATTCCTAGGATATTCCTAATGGGTGATTTGGCCAAAATATTTGGCAACCCCTGGATGACATTATAACCAAAATACTTAAAATGCATAAAGAAAAATACACTGTTTATATTATATTATATTATGCTAAATCTACTCATTCCTAAACATCATGTCAGAACCAAAATCCAGCAGATCCCTCAAGTACTTGAATGTTGCACATGAAAAATTGTCCTCATGCACTGCGAGGATGTTTATTATGATATTAATAAACACACACACACACGCAAGCATATGTTGGTATTGAATATTTTAATCGCCCTCAGGCCTACACAGGATGTTATCTTTCGAGCCACTAAAGGTCACGTTGTGTGCGTGTGGATATTGTGGTCTTCGGTGCGAACTCAGCATGATATGTGTCAACGTGTTTCCTTAGAATCACATAATAAAATAAACCATGTTGTTGACGTCTCTGCAGGGCCTCGGCACAGACGACCGAGCCCTGATCCGCATCATGGTGTCTCGCTCCGAGATCGACCTCTTCAACATCCGCAAGGAGTTCAAGGACACCCATGATGCCTCGCTGCACGAGTTCATCCAGGTAGAGACGATGGTTGTAAGTGTCCCTGATCTTCCGCATTGTGTGTCTCACTGTGCGGGTTTGTGTTTATGTGTGTATGAATGAAGATGTTGTGTGCAAGACGTCCTGTTCTGTACGTGTGAACAGCACATCCTCTTTGGGGTTGGAGCGGGGGGGGTGACGGAGAGCACGGCAGGTTTCTGTGGTGTGTGCGCTCTGCTCAGCTGTTTAGGAATTTCCCCAGTCGCTCAACTTCCTCAGCGTGCACCATCGGATTGGTGCAGAGCGCCGAGACAGGAAGTGCGCTCTAACAGGTCTACACCGGCTCCACCATCAAAACTCCCTTTGAAGATAAATAATAGCCTGCGTTTAAAAATGAGTTTCTGGCTGATAGAGTTTGAAAAAAATTTTTATAAAAAAATGCGAAATAACGTGATGTCCGAATGAAGTGCTGCAAAACCGGTTCGATTCTGTACAGTCCCATGAATGTCACAGACATCTTTAAAAACACTTAAATTGCATGGCTGAGCGTGCAGGAACTATTCTTCTCAGCTGCTACACCGACTATGTGTTAACAGGCAGACAAACACATTTGTCTGGAGAGACAAAAAGGCTTTTTATGAATTATTATTATTATTATTATTATTTTAAACCAGAGTGGAAAGTACTGCATAGACAGTACGTTTATTGCAATCTTTGCTTCTTTTTTTTGCATTATATCTTTATGTCCTCTTTTTCCCATGATATCTTTATGTCCTCTTCTTTTGCATTATATCTTTAGGTCCTCTTTTTTTCATTATATATTTATATCCTCTTTGTTTGCATTATAGCTTTATGTTCTCTCTCTTTGCATTGTACTTTTTTCCCTTCATGTACAGTACTGTATATAACCCTTAACACGTTTAATCATAAATTGAGCAAACAATATTTTTAACCCAAAGATATAGCATGAAGGGTCAGAAGTATTTTTTTTATTAATCACCAATTAATACCAATTTGCACGACAATTTGCACGACAGTCATTTAATATTGAATCAATATATCACAATGAATAATATAATTATTAATCACAATTTTCTGTCACATATTTCCAGCTATGCAGCAGTACAAAGACTGCAGCCACATACAGTACAAGCAGTCACGAGTACTTGCTGGATCTTCTTGCAGATTATTGTATGTTGCTGTAGGTCACTCAGTGGCATCACCATAGATTTTTGTCTCTTTTTATGTCATACTGTTCTTGGTAAGGTCATCATAGTTCCACTTCCTTGTCCTTTTGTTGATGGTGATTTTCATGTAATGATTTAGGAAGTCTTTTTCATCGCTGCTTGATCATTACCTTTCAACAATCAGGTCCAGTACTTAATTTTTGCACCCTGGGTTCAGCAGATAGATCAAAACCAAGGAAAATCCTATTAAAAAAAAACATGCCTATCTTAATTTGGCATTAATCAAAGATTCTTTTATGATACAGTAGGCATATGATAATTATTTTTGCATTGGTTTGGATTGGTTAATTCTGAGTATAACTGGATAATTTTTTGATTTTTCACAGAAACAGTTTTTTATATCACTACCCCCTTTTATAGTAATGTGTAGATTTTATATCCACTGTACATACAGTACAATGAGTTGCCAGTTTACTGTACATACAGTTGATAATCAGTTTAATGTTTGACCAGTTTTAAAGTTCAAGAATTGGTTTCTTGTTAAATCCTCTACAATTAGAAAACCTACAGGAAATGTGAATAGGCATATACAGTACAGAGCAAAAGTTTGAACACACCTTCTCATTCAAAGAGGTTGAATTTGTATTATGGCAAGAAAAAAGCAGCAAAGTAAAGAAAAACGAGTGGCATCATTACTTTATGAAATGGAGGTCAGTCAGTCCGAAAAATTGGGAAAACTTTGAAAGTGTCCCCAAGTGCAGTCACAAAAACCATCAAAGAAACTGGCTCACATGCGGACCGGCCCAGGAAAGGAAGACCAAGAGTCGCCTCTGCTGCGGGGAGGATAAGTTCATCCGAGTCACCAGCCTCAGAAATCGCAGGTTAACAGCAGCTCAGATCAGAGAGCAGGTCAATGCCACACAGAGTTCTAGCAGCAGACACGTCTCTAGAACAACTGTTAAGAGGAGACTGTGTGAATCAGGCCTTCATGGTAGAACATCTGCTAGGAAACCACTGCTAAGGACAGGCAACAAGCAGAAGAGACGCGTTTGGGCTAAAGAACACAAGAAAGAACACAATAAAGAAAACGCTTTGAATGAGAAGGTGTGTCCAAACTTTTGGTCTGTACTGTATGTCAATGTGGGCAATGTTTCACGTTTAATTTTATTGAACAAAAAAAAAAAAAACAAAAAAACAACAATCAGGAAAAGGTAGATCTGGATCATTCCGAATAAGTAGTTTGTTATTTGTGTAGGTAGGTACTATATTGATTATGAAATAATTTTTTTAAAGTTCAAAAATGAGTTGAAGATTCATGTTGAATGTGATGATAATAAAAACTGCCTAATACAGATAGAGATATTTATATATAGAATTGGGTTAGATTTAGAATTAGAGTGTAAATAGGCATACATGAGTTGAGAAATATTTGACTTTTATTTGATTGAAAAACAATCATAAAAAGGCAGATCTGGATCGTTCAAGATAAATAGGAATGTAGGTGGGTACAGTTATAGTCTTGTGGGTAGTTAGCTACTGTAGGTTCGTACTGTAGGTACTTTATCGACTGCGGGGAAAAAACTTCATAATTATAGAATAAAACATGGACTTATGTTCAAGGTGATGGTAATAAAAACTCCCTTGGATAGTAGCTATTACTCACTAATGACCTTGATATGAACTTTAACTCAAAGCTTAAAAGACAAATCTCCCTAAAGTGAAATACAGTGTCACAGTAACCTGAAGCACTTTACAGTTTTATCGGAATTGTTTCCTGTTGATGATTTACACTTTACAGTATATACAAATCTAGATATTTCACCTTACCTCCACCATTGTAGTTTGTGTGAGATGTGAGATCGAACATACAGTATTAAAGTGTTTTGCTGCTGTAAATTAATAAATTGCATTTTGTTTTAAGGAGGTCATGTAGAAATGGCAGAAAACATTTTCTAACAACAACCGTGTTTTACAATGACCTGGCTGACTCAACAACTTCACAGACATTGATTACGGATTGTTATTGTTTAATTAGAATGACTACTATTATTACTATTATGAGTAGAATTCTGTGAAAATTCACATGCAAATTAATTACTTTGAATTGCAATTTTAGTTTTAGTTCAGCTAAAAAGTTTGCCTAGTTTAAAGATTCATATGCTCATTTTAAATGACATTGACAATCTATAAAATATAATAAATAGAATAGTTCTTATTTACAAAAAAAATGGTCAAACTGAAATTATATAAATTTTTTTCGTTCAGTGGGAATGTTGTGTATGTTGACATTTTTCCAAAAGTAACGATATATACATATACTGCCCAGCCCAAAAAAGTCACCCATCAGAAGGGTCAAATTTTTGGTCTTCTTCAAGTAACAAACACAATTAAGGAGATTGGAAGAAGATTAGCACTATCCAACACATTAATCAATCTTATAAGGGTTTTCCTGAACAAATACTGTACATGTGGGAAAGAAATCATGAATGGAGGTCACTTAAACGCTTAGTAAGGATGGATGGTAAAAAAAAAAAAAAAAAAAAAAAAACTTAAAGTAGAAATTAAAGCTAGGTTTAATAGTGAAAGTAAGAGCATTTCCGTACAAACACACACAATGAGAGACAGGAGAACTTACAGGATTGGGACTAAACAGCTGTGTGTCCATAAGAAAACCACTTGTTATCAAGATTAATGAGAGATAAACAGCTTACATTTGCTGGGGAGCCTAAAGATTGGACTTTGAAGCAATGGGAAAAGGTCATGTGGTCTGATGAGTCCAGATTGAGCCTATTCCAGAGCGATGGGGCGTCAGGGGAAGATATGTCCACTATACAAGACTCTGGAGGCAGTGTTATGATCTGGGGTTGCTTCAGTTGTGCAATGTTGCAATAAAATGAAGTCAGCTAATGATTTGAATGTACTGAATGACCAGGTTATCACATCTGTGGAGGATTTTCTTGTGATGTGTGAGGAATCATTTTTACACATTAAATTTTCACCAAACTGTGCACTGAAATCAAAGCTGAAATATTAATCTCATATTTATAGTTGATATCAAACCCCAAATTTTTTATTACAGTATTATTATTACTATTATTATCATTTGTTTTTAATGCTTTACTGAACGTGGGATAATATTGTGTTTCCAGGGAGACACGTCAGGAGATTACCGTAAAACCCTCCTAATCCTCTGTGGTGGTGAGGATTAGGAGTCTGAGCCATGTCGGTCTAGCAGACGCTACGCCATGATCCCGTCCTCCATCACCAAACCTGATGTGCTGCAATTACCGTCACCACTGTTATGCCAAAGTTGATGACCTTCGAACTGCGTCCTCTCCCGCAGCTCCAGCTCCTCCCCCTCCCCGCCGCAGTCACTGTGTCTTGTGAATCCTTTTTATTTTTTACTGCTCTCCTCAGTGGCTTCATGGGAAGATGGAGTTGAAGTGTAATTACTCCATCCTTCAGTGCTTTTAAGTAATTGAGCTCAGAATAACCGTTGACTAAAGTGAACAATGGAAATAAAAAACATTGATCCTAATACTTCTAGATGTTGTTCTTTTGTTTAATGATTGTTGAAAGTGCTGTGTCATGCTACGTAAAGCTCAGCTTAATTTTTTCTTTATCCTAATGATCCTAATCTTCTCTAAATTCAGTATCCTAATCTTCTTTGCAAAATCAACGCATACTCATGGTACGGTGTTATGTTATGTGTATGAACCTGGCATTGAAATGATTTGCATTTTCATTGCAACAAAATGAATGTTGGAATTTTATGCTACATTTAACATCTATACACATTTAAACTGCAAGTTGTATACATGTGCAGACTGTGCAAAAGTCTTGAGCCCCCTCCCCCATTTCTTTACAGTAAATTAAATTAAATGATGTAGGATTAAATCAAAGAAACAGGAACAAATATTTTACCCTGACAACCTGCAAAGTGCTTAAAGATAGATACAATTTAAAAACTGGTTGTTTAAGCAAAAACATCAGCAGCAACCTCATTTCCCCTTTCATCTGTTTTTTTGTTGTTGTTGTTTTTAGGTTACAAATTTAAGTACAAATTAGTTAGCCCCTAAAATTTAAAAAAGACGAAGAAAACTTTAAATACAAACACTGAATTAAACGCGGGTAAAATTAACTTGGACCGAGACAAATTTATCTACAACGAAGCAAATGTAAGATTATTAATCTCATTTGTAGACAACCTTTGCTAAAACTTTAAGAAAAAGTTTTTCTTCTATTTGTGGATGACTAAAGAAAGAAAGAAATGCTTAAAACTAGTCAAATCTGCTAATAGAACAAAAAAATTTTCAGTTAAAATCTGTCTAAAAATAAGCTCTTATATTTGGTTTGGTTTAGTTGGATTTTAAGAAATTTTAGATAAGTGTAACTATATTTAAGGTATTTTCACTTTCTTTTAAAAGGTGTCATTGTTTTCAGTGAAGGTAGATATATGCTTTGATTTAAGTTTTTTTCTTTTTAACAAATTTAGTTAACAATTAAAGTTGAACTGTAATTTTAAAATGACTTAACCGTAATGTTTTACAATATTTTACACTGCAAAATCAGTACATCATATTCAGCCACACATGACATTCTCAGATCACAAAACAGGTTTGAACCTTGAGCTGTTTGGGTGACAACTGCAGAAGAATGACAGCACATCTGCCAAGAACAGGAATCTGAGGCTACAGTGGGCATCAACTAGAAACCGGACGCCACCTGGTTCTTCCTGGGAATGCTGGACGTGAACCACAAATAGATTTATATGCTTTAAATTGAAAGAGAAAGCAAGAGAGCGACCAATGTCATAATGGTCAACATACAAATACAAATACAAACAGACCCAACAAACAAATTTTCATTGGAACTTCTACATGATCCGACGTGAAAGCTGATTTTGGGCCAGTGTTAGCAAGTTGGCTTTAAAAGTATTTTGAAACCTAGTTATGGCTTCAAAACTTTGTCAACCAAAATTTGTGTACATCTGGCTATCAGACCCATGTGTGCTTGCTGAACATCCCATTTTGCCGTTATAATAAGCTCCATTCTTCTGGGAGGGCTTTTCGCTAGGTTTTTATAACATTTTTCTTACAGCTCAGGCGCTGATATTGAGAAGTCTCCAGTTCAAGTTCAACTCATAGCCTGGAGTTCTTGCAGTCCAACCGTGACACAATCATGTCTTCATGTAGCTGGCTTTGTGCACAGGAGCCTTGTCATGCTGGGAGAGGTTTGGTCAGCATACAAAGACATTTAACCTTCTATACGCTTCCAACTTTGTGGCAACAGTTTGAGGAAGGGTGGTCAGGTGTGCCCACATTATTGTCATAATATTGTCTTGTGGATTAGCTGTAAAACTTACAAAATGAGTGCTTGGTCCCGTGTTGTGAAATGAAATTATTTGCAAGCTGCATCATATGGGAATTTTAGGCACTAAAAATCTTTTATATTGCAATTTCATGCTAACAAGCATAACGTTAACTAGCTTAGTTTGGCTTTCGTTCTAAGCTCTAGTTTAACATGACTCAAATAGAGTTTGGGTTTAACAATGACTTCACTGTGTGTGTTTTATAAGGGCTACCTATTAGCGAGGATTTGTTTCTGTCTGCACTCACGGCTAGGATAAGGAGAGCAATCCTCTTCAATCACTACCTCTACATTCGCACCTGACAAAGAGGAAGCAGAAGGAGACGCTTTGACCCGAGGAAATTCCCTGCTGCAGTTCATTTTTTTTTCTCCCCCTCTAAATGTAATGCAGAAATTTCAAACTATCCAGCATGATAACTGTGTGAAAGTTTCTTGCGGTGGAGAATCAGCGTTGTTAGACAATTTATCACATTTTTTTTTTTATGATTGTGTCAATTTGAAGCTTTTGAATGCAGTATTATGCTCAATAAATGTGACTAATTATAAGTCTGTAAGTCCATTACAAACATTTAAGAGCAATAAACATAGTCCCAGTCAGAATATTGAAGACATTTGTGATCGTTCAGATTGTGCCAGACAGCTACCCCTTACAGACTGATCTTCGTCCTCACTTGTTTTTTTAAGTTCTGCGTCTTAACCACACTATAACATATTATTGTATGTACTCTAATATATTTTCTTACAAAATGTATTATAATATATACTTATTAATATGGAATGTGTTGAGCACAATGTCAGTACACTCATGTACTGTATCTACTTCTCTATGCACTTTTTGCACATACATACATTACGCCTGTACTTCCATATGTAATATCCACACTGTAATGTTTTTCATCCCATATACTACAGTGTAATGACTAAATTTTATGCGAAGTAGCTTTTGTTGTCATTTCAACCATATACAGTCAATAACCCTAAACTAACATAAAGTATTTGAGTGTAAGTGTGGCACAGGGTAAGAGAATGTGCAAGATAGACAAGGAGAAGGAGTGCTGATTTATTGCCGACTGCAAAACAAGATATTGCAATGTAATAATTGTGATGAGTGTAAACATGACATGGTGCATAATGGAGGGTTTTCAACAGCAAGTTCCTGGCATGAAGCATGTGCAAAAAATACAACAATAGTGATAAAACTTAAATGTTCATGAAATGGTGTCCGGTTAAGTGTGTGTGTGTGTGTGTGTGTGTGTGTGTGTGTGTGTGTGTGTGTGTGTGTGTGTGTGTGTGTGTGTGTGTGTGTGTGTGTGTGTGTGTCTATCTGTCTATCTCTCCAATCCCTGGATATTGAGAAGTCTGATGGCTTGTGGGAAGAAACTTTAACACAGTCTGGTCGTGTGGGTCTTATTTATGGCTAAGATAAGCAGAACAACTTTTCGACCGCTACTTCTGTTTACATTTGCCCCTGACAGAAAGGAAGCGGAACGAGATGCTATGTGAAGAAATTCCCTGCTGCATGAATGTATGTACATGTACATTATATTATATCTAGACAAGCAGAAAAGCAGAAGGACCTATGGGACCTATGGGAATTCAACTATTATATATAATGTTAAAACTATAATGTTAGTACTGTAATGTTTGCACTGAAATAGCCACACTCTGATGTCAGTCCTCCGATGTCTTGTTATGTCTGTACTGTAATTTCAGTAATGTAAAAGCTGCACTATAATGTCATTACTCTAATGGCTGCAATATAATGTCAGCACTGCTGTGTCTACAGTATTATTTCAGTCCTGTAACATCTGCGGTGCAATATAAGCACTATAATGTCAGTTCTGTAATGTTTGCAGTGTAATGTCGGTCCTGTGATGTCTTGTAATATATGTACTGTAATTTCAGTAATGTAATAATCACACTATTATGTCACTACTCTAATGACTGCATTATGATGTCAGTCCTATAATTTCTGCAAAGTAATGTCAGTACTGTTGTGTCTGAACTATAATGGCTACACTGTAATATCAGTCCTGTGATGTCTTGCAATGTCTGTGCTGTAATGTCAGTAATGTAATATATGCACTATAATGTCAGTATTCCAATGACTGCTGTGTAAGGTCAGTTCTGTAATGTCTGTACTATAATGTTTGCTGTGTAATGTCAGGCCTGTGATGTCTTGCAATGTCTGTACTGTAATGTGAGTAATGTAATATATGCACTATAATGTCAGTCCTCTAATGTCTGCATTATAATGTCAGTCCTATAATGTCTGCAAACTAATGTCAGTACGGTTGTGTCTGAACTATAATGGCTACACTGTAATATCAGTCCTGTGATGTCTTGCAATGTCTGTGCTGTAATGTCAGTAATGTAATATATGCACTATAATGTCAGTATTCCAATGACTGCTGTGTAAGGTCAGTTCTGTAATGTCTGTACTATAATGTTTGCTGTGTAATGTCAGGCCTGTGATGTCTTGCAATGTCTGTACTGTAATGTGAGTAATGTAATATATGCACTATAATGTCAGTCCTCTAATGTCTGCATTATAATGTCAGTCCTATAATGTCTGCAAACTAATGTCAGTACGGTTGTGTCTGAACTATAATGGCTACACTGTAATATCAGTCCTGTGATGTCTTGCAATGTCTGTGCTGTAATGTCAGTAATGTAATATATGCACTATAATGTCAGTATTCCAATGACTGCTGTGTAAGGTCAGTTCTGTAATGTCTGTACTATAATGTTTGCTGTGTAATGTCAGGCCTGTGATGTCTTGCAATGTCTGTACTGTAATGTGAGTAATGTAATATATGCACTATAATGTCAGTCCTCTAATGTCTGCATTATAATGTCAGTCCTATAATGTCTGCAAACTAATGTCAGTACGGTTGTGTCTGAACTATAATGGCTACACTGTAATATCAGTCCTGTGATGTCTTGCAATGTCTGTGCTGTAATGTCAGTAATGTAATATATGCACTATAATGTCAGTATTCCAATGACTGCAGTGTAAAGTCAGTTCTGTAATGTCTGTACTATAATGTCTGCAGTGTAATGTCAATCCTGTAATGTATGCACTATAATGTCAGTCCTGTAGTTTCTGCAAAGTAATGTCAGTACTGTTATGTCTGAACTATAATGGCTGCACTGTACTATCAGTCTTGTGATGTCTTGTAATGTCTGTACTGTAATATCCGTAATGTAATATATGCACTATAATGTCAGTACTTCACTGACTGACGTGTAAGGTCAGTTCTGTAATGTCTGTAGTATAATGTCTGCAGTGCAATGTCAGTACAGTAATGTTTGCACTATAATTTCAATTTTGTAATGTCTGCACTATAATGTCAGTTCTGTAATGTCTGCAGAGTAATGTGAGTCCTGTGATGTGTTGTAATATATGTACTGTGATTTCAGTAATGTAATATCTGCACTATAATGTCAGTACTCTAATGACTGCATTATAATGTCAGTCCTGCAGTGTAATGTCAGTACTATAGTGTCTGTTCTGTAATGTCAGTCCTGTAATGTCTGCCCTATAATGTCAGTTCTGTGAATTACATTTGTAATATGTAATGTCAATCCTGTGATGTCTGTACTGTTACATTACCATGTAATGTTTGTAATGTAATATATGCACTATAATGTCAGTACTCCACTGACTGCATTATAATGTCAGTTCAATAATGTCTGTACAACAATTTCAGTTCTGTAATGTCAGTACTGTAATGTCTGTTCTGTAATGTCAATCCTGGAATGTCTGCACTAAAATGTCAGTTCTGTGAATTACATTTGTAATGTGTAATGTCAGTCCTGTGATGTCTTGTAATGTCTGTACTGTAATGTTTGTAATGTAATATATGCACTATAATGTCAGTACTCCACTGACTGCATTATAATGTCAGTTCAATAATGTCTGTACAACAATTTCAGTTCTGTAATGTCAGTACTGTAATGTCTGTTCTGTAATGTCAATCCTGGAATGTCTGCACTAAAATGTCAGTTCTGTGAATTACATTTGTAATGTGTAATGTCAGTCCTGTGATGTCTTGTAATGTCTGTACTGTAATGTTTGTAATGTAATATATGCACTATAATGTCAGTACTCCACTGACTGCATTATAATGTCAGTTCAATAATGTCTGTACAACAATTTCAGTTCTGTAATGTCAGTACTGTAATGTCTGTTCTGTAATGTCAATCCTGGAATGTCTGCACTAAAATGTCAGTTCTGTGAATTACATTTGTAATGTGTAATGTCAGTCCTGTGATGTCTTGTAATGTCTGTACTGTAATGTTTGTAATGTAATATATGCACTATAATGTCAGTACTCCACTGACTGCATTATAATGTCAGTTCAATAATGTCTGTACAACAATTTCAGTTCTGTAATGTCAGTACTGTAATGTCTGTTCTGTAATGTCAATCCTGGAATGTCTGCACTAAAATGTCAGTTCTGTGAATTACATTTGTAATGTGTAATGTCAGTCCTGTGATGTCTTGTAATGTCTGTACTGTAATGTTTGTAATGTAATATATGCACTATAATGTCAGTACTCCACTGACTGCATTATAATGTCAGTTCAATAATGTCTGTACAACAATTTCAGTTCTGTAATGTCAGTACTGTAATGTCTGTTCTGTAATGTCAATCCTGGAATGTCTGCACTAAAATGTCAGTTCTGTGAATTACATTTGTAATGTGTAATGTCAGTCCTGTGATGTCTTGTAATGTCTGTACTGTAATGTTTGTAATGTAATATATGCACTATAATGTCAGTACTCCACTGACTGCATTATAATGTCAGTTCAATAATGTCTGTACAACAATTTCAGTTCTGTAATGTCAGTACTGTAATGTCTGTTCTGTAATGTCAATCCTGGAATGTCTGCACTAAAATGTCAGTTCTGTGAATTACATTTGTAATGTGTAATGTCAGTCCTGTGATGTCTTGTAATGTCTGTACTGTAATGTTTGTAATGTAATATATGCACTATAATGTCAGTTCTCCAATGACTGCATTATAATGTCAGTTCTGTAATGTCTGTACTATAATGTCTGCATTGTAATGTCTGAAGTGTAATATCATTATTCTGTTTCTGTCTCTGTCTGCCCTGTAATTTCTGCACCATAATTTCACTACATTTGTATAGCTATTTCCATTAGTAACATCTGCACTGTATTGTCAGTATTATAAAGTTTTTTCCTTCTGTTTATAATAGCAGCACTGTGTTGTCAGTACTGTAATGTCTGGCACTATTTATTGTGTGTGCTGTATGATGTTATCTGACACTCAACAGACTCTGCAGTTAAACACAAGAGATAAAAGCTCTCTTGAAACCTGTTGTGTTCACATACTGTATGTAACACTTCTGACCACTCAGTGAGGTCTGCTCTGTAATGTCAGTAGAGTAATGTCGGCTGAACCATGCAGCTTTGCTGTCGGCATCATCAATGGGTGCAGTGGGTACTATTTTAATTATTTGCATGAAAGCAAACACATTTAATTTAACTTGGATGTAGTTTAGCAACAGGGGAGTTCATTTCCGTTCAGAGTCGCTTTCATATGTTAAAGTACGGAACAGAATTCTTTAGTGTTAAAGGAGCTCTTCATGTCTGCATCTGTGTTTGACTGTGCATGTGTGCTCAAGTGCACATTTGCGTATGAGTGTGTGTGCATGTGTGTGTTGTTGTCAGGCCATCTTTGAGTTAAAAGAGGAAAGAAGAAAAAAAAAGTTGTGAGCCTAGGAAATCCCCTGCACTGGGCCAACATCCCAGACAGCATTGATTATGCAGCCGCAGCCGCAGCAGCAGCGAGGCCAATGCGCGATTAGGAAGAAAAACACAAATAAACCATCAGGATTGTGTTTTCAGCTTGACCTAAATGCCTGCAAGCATACACATGCAGAAATTTAACCAAAAAAAAAAAAAAAAAACAGTAGTGTGCAACAGAATTTTAGCATATTCCAGTTCACTAATACTGTACACATGCACACATGCACACACACACTATATATATATATAAGTGTGACTTTTTGTAGGAGTTATTCTTTGTGCATCCAAAACTTTGTCAAACCTAGTCAAGGTCTGATTTTAAATTTGCTAAATTCTAAATAAACCATCTCCATTGCTCCATTCATCATTGCCAAAGACATATCCGAAAAACAACTCACTTACGGAGTACTATTAGTTGTTTTTTCGAGCTTTTAATCCTCCTTGCAGTGTAATAGACCTCATGTACCATTTCTACATAGAACATAGACACTCGGTATGCATAATCCTCAAACGGGTTTAACCTTGGGCTTTTCGGCACATGTTTCCTTCCTGGTCTCATACCATAACATACCATATCATGGCACAGCATGAGCATACCAGTGTGGAGTGTGTCCATGCCGATCCACATACCCTGCGTTAACACTTAACTAGGAGGCAGACTGTTGAGCAAACACCAGCACCAGCAACCCCCCCCCCCCCCGCCCCCACCCTTTTTTTTTTTTTTTTTTGAGCTTAAAAAATATCAGGGCCCTACCACTATGCGGGAATTCCCCCTTTTTGTCGAAAAGCACAGCTAACACTTCCCCAGTGCCACCAGTTTCCTTAAAATACGCCTCACGGATGCAAGGAGGTGAGTGTTCGGTGTGTGTGTGTGTGTGTGTGTGTGTGTGTGTGTGTGTGTATGTGTGTATGTATACCATATATGTGTGTGTGAGTTTGTGTTTGTGTGTGTGCACGTTATGTGTATGCACTATGAATATAAATGAAAGATCTACTTTTACAGTACACTCAGTACAGTGTAATATTATTTGAATATACTGCAGTACTTAAGTAAGTCAAAGCTACTTCTTTCTTCTTGTGTTTCTTCTGTAGTGCTTTACAGTAGGTTTCAAATGGTATCTGTAACTCTAAGCATTATAGAGCATATACATGATATTGACTGTGATGTCAGTAATAGACACACTGTAGAAACTTTTGTACAGGCATAACTCAGGGCAATTTTATCATTCTTGTTTTAATGTCAGTGCACTGAGAAACTGGAAACTGGTGTAGGAGACTGTCTTGCATGCAAGTTTTGAGAGGACATAGCATGCTTTTTCTGTTTTTATTTTTTATTTTTTAATTAGCATGTCACGAAGTTTAAATTAAGAAAGGAGAGAGTTTATTTTTAAAGATGCATTGAACATTAGTGCTCATATACTGCAGGATGTACTGAAATATCACTCTGTGTTTAATATGCATAGCTTTATGTAACTTATGAAGCATACTGTAAAGCATTATGTAACTTGTGCATACTCCAAATTCTTTATCGTTTCATCATTTTGCAATAATAATAATAATAATAATAATAATAATAATAATATGTGTTATTAAGGGTTATAGATAGATAGATAGATAGATAGATAGATAGATCTAATTGCTATGATTAATTACTTTATCATGTATATTAGATAAAATTATATTAAATGAACAATTATTGCATATACAGTAGTTACTGAAGCCATGCAGTCTAAATGCAAAGTCTAAATCTGTCTGATTGGTTATTTCAGACATGCACGCTACACTCCTGTCCTGTATATCATGAGTTTTATAGATTTGAGCTAAACATTTTACATAATTAAGCTAATATCCACTCGAATGTCTGTTTTCTTCTATTTATCCCCCCACCTCTAAGTTGACAGAAATTTTAAAAAATGATTTCAGCTGAAAGGATTTATATCAGGATATAGGGTTATACAAGATTCACACTTTTTTTTATATACATATACAATAGGAAATGTATGCATCTTTATTTTTCATTACAATAATTTTCATTTCCATCTTGAGGCATATTTGTTTGTCTTTTTTATATTAACATGTGATCACTCCAGCAGATGTCACTATTTTTTATCACGCCCCGCACATGGCTTTAAGACAGAGCATTGCAAAGTCATGCTGTGTTGCTGAAAGTAAAATATAATGTAATGAAAACATACCATAATTAGGAACTTTAGGACTATGCACATTATATATATATATATATACACATACATTAATATATATATTATATATATCAGCATTCCTATTGAATATCTTTTTATATTCTGAATTATCAGTGCATTGCTTGGTAAATCTTGAATTAAGTTCAAACGTGGAAATAAACAGAGAAATAATACTAGTGCAACATACATAATGTTTTCTATTTTTATATATAAATATATAATATATAAGTGAATTATAAAAGTGAATCAAAGTTAGTTAAATTTCAATTACATAGTACAAAGAAATATTAAAATTTAATGTTGTTATGAACAGTATATATGAAGTACATGCCAAAAAGACATGATATAGTTCTATATAGACAAAGTATTTCTAATATTGTAAAAATAATATTTGTTAAATAGGTCACTAGTCATGTGCCGTTTGTAGGATTGCTCGATCATTCTTAGGGAGCAGGCTAGGCATTCAAAATGGAGGATGAACACATTTCAGAGGAATTTCCACAGCACGTGTGTTTAAACATGTCCCAGTCGTGGTTGTGCATTTGACCAGAACCCCATAACCACTTTTGCTCCTTTTCAAGTTACTAATTTGGCTCATCAGATGCACTGTGTATGTGCTAATGGTTACAAATTCTCAAATAATTTGCTATTGACCAATAGTGGGCTCTACATGTTTACGTCACTTCTGAAATTTCCTGGGAATGAAGCTTCTTGGCCAAATAACAACCTCCCTTAATAGAGTTACTGTTACTAAGGAATTACTTAATCCAGCTTCCCTGATTTTTTTTTTTTTTTGAGTATGTCAGTATGTAGATATACGGAAGTTATCGTGAAACCACAGTTTGTATTCAGAAAGTGTAGTTTGTGCAGGTTTTGTCTGAGGTATTTGTGTTGGTCAGGTCAAATGACCTGAGAAAACAATCGCTCATGTGGAAGTGAAACATTTTTTATTGTTATATTCCTAGTCTCAAAAATGTGTGTCTCCAAAATGTTGTGTGAATTAATTATTGTTATTATTATTATTAGCAGTAGTAGTATATTAATTGGTATTGCATAAAGATGTTGGAATGTATATGTACCATGGTGGCGTACTGGTAATCACTCGCACTTTGTCGGGCTGTGTTCGATTCCTTGGGTCTGTGTGCTGGAATTTCTATAGCCTCCTCATGCTTTGTGGATTTTCTCCCACAGTCCAATGAAACAGTGGCTATTCAAGCCCAGGGTCTGCCAGGTTGGGCCCTTGAGCAAGGCCCTTAACCCTATCTTCTCCAGGTTGTGTTACACTACTAGCCCCAGCACATTGACAAAAAAGCTGGGATATGCAAAGAATAAAAAATTGCTTTATTGTGTATTAACTTAATTAACAATATAAGGCATTCATAACATCAGGCTTTTATAAGGCAGTTGTGACGTCTGAGACCCTGTCTCTTTAAATATTCTAATGATTCGGAAAAGGACGCATCCTATTGGCTCCTCCAAGCAGCGAAGCGCCGCTGTTTATGTTACCGCGAGGAGGAATTTCCCCCTGGTTACCATTGCGAAACGAGGCGTGGGCGCGGCTAGGGACGATAACCAATCAGAGCGCAGTTACGTAACCCGCGGTGGGCGTGTCGAAGGCGTTTCTATGGCAGAGGCTTGGTGACGCCCACGGAGGCATTTCCGCACAGTTCTTCTGGCTCTGCTCCGGAGGCGCGTCGGAGATTCAACCGACACAAAGGTAGCGAGAATCCGGCGGGTTTTCAGCCCGGGGCGACACCGAGCGGTGCTGGGAGGGCAGGGCGGGCTGTGTGAGGGGGGGATCCGGACGTCGGTGACCGTGAAATCGGTTAGAAATGAGAAGCTAGGGAGCTAGCATGGCAGGGTACGGGTAAACACACCACTTGTTGTTAGCCAGATGCTAAGCTAATCAGTTACTAGGCAGTTAAAGCGCTTTCTGTCTGTCTGTCTCCTTCTCTCGCGCTCTCTTTCTGCCTCTCGCGCTCTTTGTCTCTCTCTCAATCTGTCTGTCCCTCTGCCTGTCTCTCTCTATCCTTCTGTCTATCTGTCTCTTTCTCTCGCGTTCTCTGTCTGTCTCTGTCTCTCCATCTGTCTCTCTCTGTCTGCCTGTCTTTCTGTCCTTCTGTCTGTCTGTCTCACTCTCTATTGGTTTCTCTCTCCCTCTGTCTCCTTCTGTCTGTCTCCTTCTGTCTCAGGTTGTTATTTCTGATTTATTGTAGACAAAAAATTATATATAAAATTATGTGTATTATAATGCTGTCATATAAAATAACATTAGTGTTGGAATGAGGAACCATTTTGTTAGATTAAACAGTAAATTTTTTATACAATAGTGAATTTATAGCTATTTTCCCCTCATATTCCAGCCACCAGTCAGATCAATTATTTATGAGATTATTGTGTATTTCTGTCCCTAGTTTTGGAGATTTGGATACAAAATAATAATAAAAGAAATCAAGCTAACTGTAAAATAAATGAACTTGTAGTAGTTTGTGGTTTTACTGTGCTGACAAATAAAATAAATATTAGATTGTGTTGTCTTTAGGCAAAATGTCTTTGTATGTATGTATATATATATATATATATATATATATATATATATATATATATAGTGATTTTGTGCAGTATTGTGATTTCGTGTGGCTGATAATGTATTGACATGCTGGCTCCAAAATGTGTGTTTAAGTTAATTTTTTACGTTTTATATTACAGTATGTTTGCATTTGAGGTAGTAAAACGGTTCAGTTTCTCTAAAATCCTTTTTTAAGTGTTCACGTATATTGACGGGCCGCACAGCGCCACCTGGTTATATCATCACATCACCTGGTGATATCATCACATCACATCATATCCTATCGGGTCGTCCCAGGTGATTCCCATCCCTAGTCCTAAGGAGAAGTCATGATGAGTCGTAAAAACGTCGAAATGAAGTCAAGATCGAGTTTTAAAGCAAGTGAAGCTACGTTAAGATTGAGGCTGATGAGGAGTTGATGGGAATTTGGAAAGATTGTGTACACTGTAAAAAAAAAAGTTGCAGAAAGGAAGAAAAGTGTTTCATGGTTTTCTTAAAGGTGATGAGACTAGAAAAGACGATATAAACTGAAAGGAAAATGATTGAGATCAAGACCAAGAAGAAGAAGATTGGGGCATAAGTACATTAAACCTTAAGAATGGGTCTTAAGTGCCCTGAAGCCAGGTCATGATCGAGACAAAGCCTAGTCAAGGTCAAGTCTTGTGGACACTGAGGCTAAGTTTAAACCCAATCATTTTTTAGTCTTAAGGCAGTCGAATCCAAGTCTTTAGAATGTTGAAACCATGTCGAGGCAGTTGAAGGAAAGTCTAGTTAAAGTAAGACTGAATCACTGAATCCAGGTCAAGATCGAGTGCTAAAGCCGAGTAAAAATTGATTAAAGTTTTATTATTTTTTTTCCTCTAAAGGTTGTCATGGATTGAACCAATGATTAAGTTAAATGTCCTGTTTCCCCCAAGCAACATATTTTTTAAAAACGTCTCATTTGAAACGTCTCAGGAGCAGATAGATTTAGACAGTTCTCGAGTACAAAAGGTAATAGATCAGAGAAAGAAGTCGATACAGAAAACGTCTTTAGGAGACGTGGGTGAGATTCGAGGGGTTCCCTCAGGGTTTCCGGCTAAAACGTAATGGAGGTTTATTAATAGAGTTACGAAGGCTCTCTAGTGCACTTCCTTAAGAAGTAGGGAGCCAGAGGGATTTTGGACAACTGATCGATTCTCGGGTTGTACGAAAAAAAAGATTGTATCTTGATTACAAACAAACAAACTGGCAGAAAATAAGTCTACAGCTAAGTTCAGTATTGTTTTTTATTTATTTATTTTGATTTAATGTAGATAAATGTATCTATTATTACATTGTAAAAAAGGGAAGAAAGAAATACATTCGTAGTAATTATTGTGCAGTAATATTAAAGTAAAGTTTGTGAACAACTTCATCCAATCAGGGTTTATAATATAATAAAAACAATTACAAAAATGTTTATTTAAAAAAATCTACAGCTAAGTTCATTATTGTTTTTTTTTAAAATTTTCTTATTTAATGTAGATTAGTATAGCCATCATAAATTTGAAGAAAATATTTTTTTCGTATATGTTATATAATATTAAAGAATAGTTGGTGAAAACCACTTGAACATCAAACCTTCCAATCAGGGTTTATATATAAAAAAAGAAAATGAAAAGAAAAAAATAACAAAAAAGTAAAAAAAAATTGTTTAACTAGTACTACTAAAAAAAAAAGACATTTTATATATAATTTATATTTTTTATATAGTCTATATATTTTTCAATAACACTTTTATTAATACTAAATGAAAAAACTTAAATTTTTAATTCAAAATTAAAATCCATGTATTTATTTTGTTCCTTTGTTTTACAGTTCTGTCAGATTCTTTCATTTAGTTCATATTCATTAATAACCAGAATATATCATGATATGTCAGAAAGATGTACTGTGGTAATTTGTTAAAGATTTAAAGACCAATTTATTTAAAAAAAAACAACCGATGGCTTGGAGAAAGTAGAAAGGTAAAGTTGTTTCGTGTTGTTGTTGTTGAATAAATCCTTTGCACTGGGAGTTTTTGAGTAAAGTACGATGCTGAGGATAATGTCCGGTCCGTGGAGAGTCAGACTGTGAGGTTTATAGTTAAGATGTTTAACATTATATACTACATAAAGGCGAATTTAAAGCTCCAGTCTGCTCCTGAAACCATAAAAAAGACTGCGTCACTGTGGAGCTCTCCAGTCTGATTGGTCAGATGTTGATAAGTTTCTTGGAAAATGTTTCTTGTAAAACCTCCGAGAGCAGCCTGTGAGGAAACGCTCATATATGTACAGTAAGTAGGAACAGGAACTCGATTTTAAGACTTTCCGAATAATTTAATGAACCTATAAATGGATAAAAAAGTGCAGCGTGTAGTTCTTTTGGCAAGCAATAAACCGTAATCGCGGACGAGCTGCTCTAGCGTTAGAGGAACGATGTGATCAGGGACATGCTGTGATTGGAGGATTGATGTGGATACAGTAGCTCTTGGTCTAGTTGATCGTTTCTCTATTACAGCACAACCCCAAGTGGAGCAATAGTCGATTGCTGCCCCACGGCTCCAAGCTCCAGTTTATGTCCATATGGAGAGACACGTTCGCAGTGTTCATACTGGTCTCCTTCAGGTCCTCTTGTTTCCTCCAGCTTCCAGGTTGGTTGATTGGCTAAAGTTAATTGCCCCCTGGGTGTAACAGCGTGTCATCGCGGTGCCCTGCGATGGAGTGACGTCTCATCCGGGGTATTTTCCTCATCCTCATTGCCTCTCGCACTTCTCCGGAAGGTTCCAGTAAAAGAACAACCCATATCACAACAACAAAAACTCCTCGTTATTTCCACTTTGACGTGGAAGCGCTGACACATCCGAACGTGCGCGCATATTTTTAACATAAACCTGTAAAAAAAAAAAAAGCAGTACTCCTACTTTTGACCAATCAAACCCCAAAATCGGAAAAAGGGATTAAATCGGATATTTGTATCGTAACGCGACGAGGCTTATCGCACTCTGAGGCGAGCGCAGGGTGTGTTCGGGCACGTCCCTTTAGTCTCTGATTGACTAATCCCAGGTTTTTATCATTATTACTGGAAAGGAAAGTGAAACAGCAGCGTTCTTTGTGTAAGGTGCTAACCCACAGAGCGTAATCCGATACGCAGCCCCGTTAATAAATGTGTGTGTGTAGTGATGCCAGATGTGTAGAGAATCCCCCGTGTGTAAGGAGAAGATAATAGATGGTGATATCTGATTATTTACATGATATGTTGTTTATCCTGTTCAGACTGGTTTCAGAGGTATCCAGAAGCTTCCGTCTGGATGCCAGATGCAATTTCGCTGCGTGCACTTTGCACACAATGACAATAAAGTTTCAATCTAAACGAAACAAAACGGAAAGAACTGAATTTTTTTTCCGCGCTAGAGCGCCTTCGATATCGAAGCCTCCTTTATCGGTGTATCGGTCCTGCCGCGGTCACATGACCAAGCTCACCAACCTGGAGGTGGGGGGGGGGGGGGGTTGTTTTAGTATTCGCCCTGACTCGACACGGTGGACTGGTCCGGTCTGGTTTCTGGTTGACTAATCCCCCAGAGCTCACCCGCTTACTGGAAAGGAAAGTGAAAGAGTTTCTCTCTGAGAGGCTTTAAATGGCCAGGGCTGCTGACGAGGGGCTTCAGTCGACTGACTCTGAGTTTCACAGAATGATGATGTAGCGTGACTTGTGTTAGTGGGTGTTATATTGTGAGTATCACTGCTGATCCATTTTTCTAATATTAATATATATGTAATAAATAGATTATTATTTTTTTTTATTAATTAATACTTTTTTTCTATTCTAGTAGCTATCTATCTATCTATGACTAACATTTTAATTTTAATTCTTTATTTGTTAATCTGGTAAAAGAAGAGGGAGGTAGAGATAATAATCTCAACCAACATTTCCTTAAATTTGTTTAATAGTCAGTTTGTTTGTTCATAGTGTCGGTAAAAAGGTCAAGTCAAGAAAAATGATGAAATAAGAGCTAAATTCTGAGAGAGATTTAATTAGGAATTCATTAATGATTTTAAAAAAGATTATTTATCATTTTTGGATGATTGGTCAGTAGAAATGGGAGAACATTTTTGACAAATTAATTCAGTATCCTGAATCTTTTGTGTGGAAATTCAACTCAACAAATTATTATATTTTTTAAAAATGTATTCATTTTTTTTATATCATAAAAATGTAACGTTGCTGTATCTGTATATTTGCGAGAACACATCAAGATGTTTTTTTTTTTTTTTTTTTTGGAATTTTTATTTGTCTGTTTGTTTGTGCACGTATCATGTAAAAACTACTCCAGAACGAATTTTAATGGGGTTGTCACAGTTGTATTTGTCCAAACCTGAGGTAACATACAGGGTTTGTTTCATCGCAATCGGTTCATAGGAAGAGGAGATATGGCAATTTGAAATTTAAATGCAAAAAAAATCACCTTGGGGGGGGGGGGGGGGATAATTAGTTCATCTTAAAATCCAAACAGATGACCCTCTAAATTTTTTTAAATACGCGCTTGTGTGCGAGTGTGCAATTGAAATCTTGAAATAATCAGCGCGATCTCACAACTTCACGGTACCGCGTAAAAATTTAGCTCGTTCAAAATTTCCACAGATGATGCTGTACATTTTTTAAAAACGCGCTGATGAGTGCGTCAGTAAATTCCACACGTACAGAGGCACATTTAGTTTTAACGGATATTTGTTTGTATTTGAGGTTGTAAAATGTTGCAGTTCCTTTATAATCCTTAGGGGGCACTCTAAACACACTTATTTCGCTTATTAGCAGGCAGCGCAGCATTCTGTGTGGAATTATTTGCAAATTTTGATTAGGATTGTAACGAAATCTAAATTGGGATAATTCTAAAATCAGAATCGCAGCACAAATCGAATTGTTAAACAAAAAATTTTTTTGCCCCCTTCCTGTTTTATATATAAAATGTATATTATTTTAAGTGCATATTTGTCAATTAGATTTAGGGGGCAGTTACTTTTTCATACAAAGCCAGACAGATTTGGACTGAAATAGTCACCAATGCCCATAATGCTTATTTATTTATTCATTTATTTATTATTATTTTTTATCTATATATATTAGCTAGTTTTATTCAGATGGTCACTTATAAAAATAAATGAAATAATCAGCAGCGATCTTTACTCCTGTGCTCTCGTGGTCAACGTACATGTTTTTAAAAAATTTTTTTTTACTTTTGAAACACACCTCATGCTTAGCTTAGCAGGCTAACTAGCTAGCCAAACTTACTTGGGTAATGCTAACTCTGTAAGGATTCGTAATGTAATGTGAACTTTCCCATGCATGTACGACCATGAAATGATCCCCTCCCCCATCCGTATCGCGCTTCCTGATTCCTTATATGGGAACAATTCCGATATCCAGACGAAAATAGCGTACAAATGCTAACGTCTATCTGTCTGTCTGTCTCCAGGTCTCTCTCTATGACTGCCGTGTCTAATGTCTCCTCCTTTGATCTGAAGTTTAAATATCATCAGCTTAGCATCGGCTCTCTTTCCTGATCTTCTCGTATCGAGGTGCGGCGGATACACCGAGCGATAATCCGTCTTCTTTTAATGCGTCTTAAAACTTAAACAACTTGGTCGCATGTCTTAAACCTTAACGTTAACCAAGAACCTTTGTTGACTGAAAAAAAAAACGCTCTCTTTTCTCTCTCTCTGTTTGTCCTCAGGTCATCAAAGTCCAGTGATACAGATTCAGTCATCGTTATAAGTTAATGACCTGCAAAGTGAACCATGGATAAAACTTTCACGCTGTTTTTAGAAAACAAAAGCTCCCAAAGATGAACTTAAAAAAAAAAACAAAAAACATCTGGATCCATGTAACCACCACGCCCGTACCCCATCTCCTCCCCCTCTTTTTCTGTCTGTAACGCTCTCTTTTTTTAGCTCCTTTTTTTTATTTTATTATTATTATTGTTCTGGAGAAACAAACACACCCCGGTCTCCTTTGGCGCGAGCACTTTTATCTCAACCCCATCTCTTTCACTGCCCTCATCGTGTTTTTATAACGCTATCAGCATTCAAATTGGCCCCGGACGAAAATAACCCGGAGAAATCCCCAGCCCCGGCTTATTCAAATAACTCTTTTTTGAATTGTAAATGGACAGATGCTGAGTCGCTGCATGTAGGTTAGATTTACTGTAACAGACATTTCTAAATTGCCCAGTCATGTTGTTGTTTCTCTCTCTCTCTCTCTCTCTCTCTCTCTCTCTCTCTCTCTCTCTCTCTCTCTCTCTGTGTGTTTAGGAGAGAGCATGCGATCTGATTAAGTAGCCGGGTATGGATGGTAAAGGCCCGTATCGGATCTACGACCCCGGCGGGAGCGAGGCTCAATCCAAAGAGGAGGCCAGCAGCTACAGACAACTCCTGGAGGAGAACACGGTCCTGAGAGAGCGCATGAAAGGCCTCAAGAGCCTCGGTCAGTCACATTCTCTAGAAAACCTATCGCTCTTTCATAGAGGTCAGGGCGAAATGAAAGTGCCGGAAGGTCATTTCGCAATCCTGATTCTTGAGAATGCGATGGTGTATTTTCTGTAGCGTGATAAAGAAAAAAGAAAAACTAAACGTACCGATGTCGATATGATGGTGAGGCGTTTATTCAGCATATGCAAGGAGTCTTCAGTGTCAGTGAATCAGGGCAAAGGCTGGAGAATGAATCAAGAACAACAGATTTGTCTCACACAGCATAAATTGTTGCTTTAAATGGGGGGGAAAAAAATTGGGTAATATTTAAAAGCACAGCCAAAAAATGTGTGTACACTTTTTTTTACACAAGAAAAATAGTCTGATGTTAATTATATTAATGTAATATTCATTATATTATCGTATAGCAATAATTATTTATTGCTATATACCCCCTACGCCCCCC